>PVKM010001129.1:71419-84544 GCA_004027735.1 Carollia perspicillata
CTTTTACAACCCTCTCTCCCTCTCACCACTGGGGTGTGGCCCTCATGGTGTCCCCAGGTTGACCACAGTGGCTTTTCCAGTCCCCTCTTCAGCCTACCATTTGAACATGCTCTGTTCTTTGGACCTCCATCTCAGTTAAATCTGCTTCGTGGCCGTGTCTGATTCCTTAAGCCTATCTGGTCAAGCTGGAAAAGCTAATTTGATTTGAAGAATAAACGACAGACACTATTTTTCCCTTTACAGATTATAGCTGGATTTTAACAGCAGCCATCAATGACTTAGGTAGGCAGAGGAAGCCTGTAGTCATTGCAGCAGCTGGGTCTGATCAGTGGGGGAACAATTTAGGAATTTAATGCATTAGTTAATGTGCTTAGTAGCAAGAATTGCTAAGTAGGAAGGAAGAACTAATTGTAGGCACCAGTAAATTCCATTCTCTGGCAAGGCCAGTCAGACAAGTGACGTGAACCACAAAATCCCTGCTTGTTCTCTCATCTCTTCCCCTACTAAAGAACTGTCCTCCTTTGTGACCATTAGCAGAGAAAAGGGGGGCTGTGACATTACCACCAAGGAAGATAAACACCTAGGGCTTCAGAGAGAGCTCTTTTCTGGGACACATATTTAGTTTTCACAGCATCATCCAGTGTCCTCCTGTGATTCAGTGATTTTGTCCTCCTACTGAACCTTCTGCAAAATAAGAGAGTGCTCATTTCCTTCTCCTGATTCCCTGAAGGCAACGTGGCAGACCAGTCGCTATTGTGTTAGTCTGGGAGCAGGAGGCATGCTACTTGGATGTTATGTTTACAGGGAACATTTCTTCACAGTTAAAATGCTTTCTGAAGTCCTGGCCACTTCCTCTCTCCAGTCACACAGTGGGCTGTGGTGGCCAAAGAGGAAGTGAGGGTCAGGGAGCAATTTTGATCCTCATCCTCTATTTAGAATTCTAGCTGCCCCTCCCCTCCCCAGAGGTTTAGTTCTGGAAAACAGCACTTGTTTTCCGTGGAACAAAGATTTCTGGAAAGCAGGAAGACCATTCTGGCAGTGCTCTGTGTCAGGCAGAGGGTGAGGTTCTGGAAGCCCCATGGATGTGCTTCTGCAAGAGAGGCCAAGCTAGGATTTGGGGCACAGAACCCCAGAGGTCAGGCCCAGGAAGTCAGATGACACCTGTGTCTGACGGAACAGGGCTATGGTCAGGACTTGCAGGGACTCAGAAATTATGAAGGGTTTGTAGTCCAAAGGCTCACATCTAGATCTGTCTGGCTCTTGTAGGAACATACTTTCATTTGTTTGGACCTATTTGTCACCTGCAAAATGGGGAGAGTAATACTTTCCCTTCTTACCATGTAGAGGTAGTGTATAGATAAAAATTAAAAAAGCAAAAGAAAGTAAAAGCACAGAGATTCCTAGGGTGGGGAAAATGCAAAGGATTACTATGTCTCCTCTAGCTACTGTGTATGTTCCATCAAGACAGATGGTCCACCCTTCCCGAGACCTGGGAGGACAGTTCGCACAGTTAGAGGCCAGTCCCCTCCCTTTCAAAGCCTGTGTCCTGAGATGACTCCTCTGGATTATGGGTATGGCTCAATATTTCCAAAGTGGACACTATTACAGGATGTTATTAGATGTTCTGGGATAACATGTTTCAGTAATTTGGGAGTCACTGGATTAAAAATTAATCACATTCTTTATTGCAGATCTTCTCAGAGCCTTTAATAAGCTAATTGCATTGCCAATCCCAAAGTGGGGTGGGGGGAGGGGACTTAAAATGCACCCTTTTCCAGAAGTTTTTGATTACTGAGAAAATTTTTTTTCATGGCACAACTGTTAATGTGTCTTACAACAGTGTGGTAAATGCTGATGTTCATTCTTACGCCTTTGGCTATACAAAATATCTATAGTCCTTATTGATTTTTAGCTGAAGAAGATTCTTGATATTGGCTTCATTTTTGAAAAATCCATTGCTAAAAACAATTCTCTCAGACTCCTACTTCTGGGAAGATGGAGTAGACATTCTTTTCTCTATTCTTTTTGCTAACAACAACTGAAAACCATGGACATTATATTAAAAGCAAACATAAGAAGAATTTGAAAGGTAAAGGAAAGAAGGCAGACTGGCTAGGGAACTTGGACCTGAGGAATAACACAGTCTCTTGGCTTTCTTTTTTGCCTCATGTATCCAAGATTCAGAAATGAAGAAGCTGGAAATAGCAACAAGGACAGACAAAATAAAAATCTCCACAAAAGTCTGTTTCCTTTAGCCAAAGGACCAGGAAAGGGGCTAACCAGATAGAAATCTTTCAGACAATAATATTTCCACTCCCACCAGACATCACAGAAAAAATTGTGACCCCTACATTCACCTCCACTAGCAAAGGCCAAGTAGGGAGTCTAGACTTCCATCCTCACCAGGCTATACTGAGGAGCCCCAACATTGCCACCAAAGTAGTATCAAAGAAGGTCTTTATCCCCATTGGTGGATCATGATGCACCACCATCGTGTTAATGAAACCACACAGGGAGTTTGGAGTTCCACCCCCATCCAAGAATAATGATACATTTCCTCTGCACCCTGTCCCTGCACGGTATCCTCTGCACCCTGTCCCTGGCCAGGGTAGTGTCATGGAAGACCTGATGGAGACTCAGGGCTTTCACCATTGTCCAGAGGTCATCAGGCCACCCACATAGAGATGTCAGTGAAGATCATGTTGGGAGCCAGAACTCCTACCCAGAATAACCAGGAGCCCTCTTAGCCCTGGGTGTTAATGGAGGATGAATGGGGAACCTGGAATTCTACCTTCATGTAGTAAAAGTGAGGCAGCATGTCCCCTCTTCCCCTGCTTGTGCAGTGTCAAAGAAAGCTGGCTAAAACAGAAAAAAAATATTAAAATGTTCAAGCTTCAACTGGAGATCACTCACCATACCCCAAAATAAGGAGATCTCAAACTGACTGCAATTAGAAAATTGGTAAATGCCATTACTGAAGTAAAAGAGATTTTGGAATTATCTGATGATTATTTTGAAGCAACCAAAACAGACATCTGTCATAGCTGGGAGAGTTTGGAAGGGTGAAAAAGGTGAAGGGATTAAGAAAGCAAAACAAAACACATAGACATTGTCAACAGTATGGTGATTCCTAGAGGGAAAGGAGGGTGAGGAGAGGCAGAAGAGAGTAAAGAGGGGATAAATAGTGGTAGAAAGAAACTTGACTTTGGGTAGTAAACACAGTACAATATACAGATGATGGATGTATTATAGAATTGTACACTTAAAACCTATATAATTTTATTAACCAATGTCACCCCTGAAAATTCAATAAAAATTTTAAAATGCTTCAACAAGCCATTAACATACTTAAAATAAATGCAAAACAGAAATAAAAAATATCAGCAATATAACAGACAATATAAAGAAAAACCAAATGAAATTTTAGAACTGAAAAACACAATAACCAAAATTAAAAAAAAAAAACAAACAAACCCTCAATTGATGGCCTCAAGAGCAGAACACAGTTAACAGAAGAGATTCAGTGAGCTGGAAGATAGAATAATAGAGATTACCCAATCTGAACAACAGAGAGAGAATATATGGAAACAAATAAATAGAGCTACAGGTACTTGTGGGACTAATATTTGTATCTATGGAGTCCTAGAAAGAGAGAAAGGCAAAAATAACAAAAAAGTATCTGAAGAAACAATCATTGACAACTCCCCCAATTTAGCAAGGAATATAAAACTACAGATTCTAGAAACTGAGTGGAATGCAAACAGGAAAACCCAAATAAATCTCTATCAAGACATATAATAATTAAATATTTAAATACTAAAGACAAATTAAAAACCTTGAAATAAACCAAAGAAAAACAATACCATACCTATAGGTAAAAACTAATTTCAATGAGTGTATTTCTCATGAGAGACCATGGAAGCCAGAAGTTATCGGTATAATTATTTTAAAGAGTAGAAAGCAAGGAATAGTTAGCATTCTATTGCCTATTGTAAAAATATTCTACACAAATAAGGAGAAAATCAAGACATTCTGAGATGTAGGAAAGCTAAGAAAATTTGTGCAAGCAGATCTGTCCTCAAAGACTGGCTAAAGAAAATTCTCTAAACAGAAAGGAAATTTTAAAAAGGGACTTTGGAATATCAGGAAGAAAGAAAGAACATGGTAAGTAAAAATGTTAATAACTACAACAGGCTTTATATCTCATCTTGAATTTTCTAAATTATTTTTGATGTTCGAAGTAAAAAATTAGAATATGATGTAATGTGTTTCTAAACCTATGTAGAGGAAATACTCAAGGAAGCAATATTATAAACAGAGGAGAGTAAAGAGTCATAAAAGGAAGTAAGGTTTCTATAGTCATTCGAACTGGTGAAATAACAATACCACTAGATTGTAAGAAATTATGTATATGTAATGTTATACTTATGTCAACTAAAAAGTTATGTAAAGAGATGTACTAAAAATTATAGATATATCCAAAAGTAAAAATTATTTGTACATCAAAATGTTCAAGTAATCCACTGGAAGGCAGAAAAAAGAAAAATTAATCAGAGAAAACAAACATAAACAAAAATAAACTGGCAGACCTAAGCCTTAATGTATTATTATTTAGTGATTTTTTAAATGTAAATGTTTTAAAAACATTAATTAGAAGGCAGAGGTTGGCAGACTGGATAAAAAACACACAGTTATAAGAAACTCACTTCAAATATAATGAAAAAGGAAGGTAAGAAGTAAAAGAATAGAACCACTTCGCATCCATTAGTATAGCTATTATTAAAATAAATAAAATAAGACTTCTGGTCAAGAAGGCAGCATAGGTAAACACGACTCACATCCTCTCACAACCACATCAAAATTACAACTAAAGATAGAACAACCATCACTCAGAACTGTTAGAAATCGAGCTGAATGGAAGTCTGACAACTACAGAATTCACATCCAACCAGACTGTTAAGAGGGGTGCTATGTGGAATGGGTTGGTCCCACATCCACGGGTGGTGATAAAAATTTGGAAGGGATATCTTAGGAGTGTATAGTTCCCATCCCCACACCACGACCTCCAGCCCAGGGTGCCAATGCCACTGCCAGGAAGATAAGTCCCTGTAACTTCTGGCTGCAAAAACCAGCAGGTATTGAGTTGGTGAAAGAAACTGACAGAATCCCAAGCAGTTCCTCTTAAAGTGCTCACACATTGATATACTCAGACTCCCTCCCTCTAAGCTCTAGCACTGGGGTAGCAGCTTGAAAGGCACCAGTGGCATACAGGGATGAACTGAAGTTATAGTGTCCAGGCAAGAGCTGGGGGACTGCTTTCTCCCAGACAGAAAGGAGGGCAGAGGCCATTGTCCTTTTTCTGAACTCTCCCTCTACAGAGCCACAGAACTGGTGGGCTGGTGCCATATCTGAGACTCCATCAACCTAGTTAACACTGTCCCACCATGGAGATCCAGAGAGATTCTGTCCCACCCAACTTAAGGGGCCACCCAATCTGCTTTTCATATGGCTGTCTTGGCTCATACTTCACAAATTCCTAAATCCTATCAAACAAGCTACAGCCAGCCTCAGTGAACCCCCACCCCTAAACTTCTTACTAAGCGGCTCTAAGCCCAGCACTAGCAGCAGCCAGTCTAGATTCACAGCTTGGCTTCCCCTGGGAATCTCCAAGTCAGGCACAAGTAGCAACCATCTCAGATTGTTTTATAGCTCAGGCAGGGTGGCCCCAGGCAGAATACAGGTGTGGGCTGACCTTGGCCTGTACCTCCAGGGAAACCCCAGAGCCTATGCACCCAGTGGACAACTACAGACCACATCATAGCACTACCATCATGCTTCCACATAGCTGATCCTCCACAGAGAATGGAGGTTGGTGGTCAGTGGTCATAGACAGTCCTTGTAGCTGACTGGCTGCAGTAAATCCCTCCCATTGACCTGCCAAGAGTAATCAAGGCTCAACTACAAGAGGAGGGTATACTCAGCCCACACATAGGGCACACCTTGAGTTCTCAACTTGGGTGATAGGGGAGACTGTGCCCCTGGACCCTACAGGACACCTCCTACATTAAGCCATGCTACCAAGACATGGAGTCAAAGCAGCTCTATTTAATACAAAGAAACAAACATTGAGAGGCTGCCAAAATGAGGGGACAAAGAAACATGGCCTAAATGAAAGAACAATCAAAACTCCAGAAAAAGGACTAAACAAAATGGAGGTAAACAATCTACCAGATGCAGAGTTCAAGACACTGTTTATAAGGGCACTCAAGGAACTTAGTGAGGACCTCAAAAGCATAAAAAAGATCCAGTCAAAAATTGAGGATACACTAATTAAAATAAAGAACAATTTATAGGGAAACTACAGTAGAATAGACGAAGCCAAGAATCAAATCAGTGATTTGGAACATAAGGAAGAAAAAAACAATGAATCAGAACAACAAAAAGAAAAAAGAATAAAAAAAAAAAAGAGGACAGTATAAGCAGCCTCTGGGAAAACTAAAAGAGGTCCTACATCACATCATAGGGGTGCCAGAAAGAGAAGAGAAAAAGCAAGAAATTGGAAATGTATTTTAAAAAATAATGAAAGAAAACTTCCCTAATTTGGTGAAGAAAATAGACATGCAAGTCCAGGAAGTACAGAAAGTCCCAAACAAGATGGATGTGAAGAGGCCCACTCCAGGACACAACATAATTAAAATGCCAAAGGTGAAAAATAGGGAATCTTAAATGCAGCAAGAGAAAAGCAGTAAGTTACCTACAGGGGAGTTCCCATAGACTGGCAGCTGATTTCTCAAAAGAAACTTTGCAGGCTACAAGGGACTGGCAAGAAATATTCGGAATCATGAAGAAGGACCTACAGCCAAGATTGCTCTACCCAGCAAAAGTATCATTTAGAATTGAAGGGCAGATAAAGAGCTTCCCAGACAAGCAAAAAACTAAAGGAGTTCATCACCACCAAACAATTATGATATGAAATGTTAAAGGGACTTATTTATGAAAAAGAAAAAGATCAAAATTATGAACAATAAAAGATAATAAATACATATCCATCAACAATTGAATCTAAAAAACAAACTAAGCAAACAAGAACAGAGACAGAATCATTGATATGGAGAGTGTTTTGATGGTTGCCAGATGGAAGGGAGTTATGGGGGAATGGGTGAAGAGGTGAGGAGATTAAGAAGTATAAATAGGTAGTTACAGAATAGCTATGGGGATATAAAGTACAGTATAAGAAATGGAGCAACCAAAGCCCAGGCTGGCATAGCTCAGTGGATTGAGCGTGGGCCTTCGAGCCAAACAATCGTGGTTCGATTCTCAGTCAGGGCACATGCCTGGGTTGCAGGCCAGTTCCAGCAGGGCAAGCATGAGATGCAACCATACATTGGTATTTCTCTCCCTCTCTCCTTCCCTTCCCCTCTAAAGATAAATAAATAAAATCTTAAAAAAAAAAAAAAGAAATGGAGCAGCCAAAGAACCTATTCACATGACCCATGGCATGAACAATGATGTGGGGATTGCCTGAGGGAGTAGAGGGTGCTGGGTAGAGAGGGACAAGGGGGGAAAAATTGGAACAACTGTAATAACATAATCCATAAAATATAATTTAAAATAAAATAAAACAAGTAGAAAATAACAAATGTTGGTAATGATGTGGAGACATTAAAACTAGCGCATTGCTGATAGGAGTGTAAAATGGTGTAGCCACTATGGAAGACATGATGGTGGTTCCTTGAAAAATTTAACATAGAGTTAATTACTATATGATCCAGTAATTTCACTTCTAAGTATATACTAAAAGAAACAAAAGTGGATACTTGAATAGATATTTGTACATAAATGTTTATAGCAGCATTATTCACAATAACTAAAAGGTGAAATCAGGCCAAGTGTCTATTGATGAATGAATAAAAAAAATGTAGCATATACATACAATTGAATATTATTCAGTCTTAAAAAGGAAGGAAATTCTGATATATGCTGAGACTTGGATGAACCTTAAAGACATCATGCTAAGTGAAATAAGCCAATCACAAAAAGATATGTACTGTATGACTCCACTTAAATGAGGTACCTAGAGTACTCAAATTCATAGAGGCAGTAAGTAGAATGGTGGTTTCTAGGGGCTGGCAGGAAGAGGGCAATAGAAAGTTTGGTTTAATGGGAATGAAGTTTCAGTTTGGGATCATGAATAAGTTCTGGCTATGAAGAGTGGTGATAGTTGCACAACCACGTGAATACATTTAGTGTCACTGAACTATACACTTAAAAATGGTTAAAATGGTGAAAAAAGTAAAAGGATAGAAAAGGATATATCATATAAATATTAATCAAAGGTAAGCAGGAGCCTTGGCCCGTGTGGCTGAGTTGGTTGGAGCATCATACCATACACCAAAAGGTTGGTTGCAGGTTTGATTCCCAGTCAGGGCACATACCTAGGTTGTGGGTTTGATCCCCCTCAGGGTGTGTTTGGGAGGCAACCAATTGATGTTTCTCTCACATTGACGTTTCTCCCTCACTTCCCCTCTCTCTAAAATCAATAAATTTATTTTTTAAAAAGGAAAGCAAGAGTGGCTAAATTAATGTTAAAGTACATGTCAGAGCAAAGAAAATTACCAGACTCATAGCAGGACATTATATCATGATAAAAGGATCAATTCACCAAGAAAACCAGTGTAGTAATACTCAATGTTTATCCACCAAACAACTGAGCTGCAAACTGTGTGAAGCCAAAACAAATGGAATAGAAAGGAGAAATAGACAAATCCAAAATTACATTAATAGAAATAACATCTCTGCTCTATCTGAGTCTGGTTCTGATATTTTGTCTCTTCAAATTGTGTTTGGTTTTTTTTTTTTTTTTTGCCTTTTAGTTTGCTTGGTAATTTTTTGTTGAGTGCCAGACCTGATGTACTGGGTAAAAGCAAAAAAGGTTAACAGGTCTTAAGTGTTATAGTGTTAAGGTATAAAGGGTACTGGGGTATTCTATAAACTGGTGATTAGGTCTCAGTCTTTTAGTGATCCTGTGCCCCTTGGCTGTGACCTTCACAAGTGTTTCTGTTTTTCTCCCACCTTAGGTTGAGGGGGATGGGGTTGGGTGGGAATTTACCTTTCCCTGGGCTGTTTACTATCGGGTTTAAAACCCCAGTAGGTAAGACTCTGGTAAAATAGTTTCTCTGCAGGGCAGGCCTTGTTAAGAACAGAATGCTCTGGCCTATTTTAAATGACTATCTTTCCCCTCCTCCTGCAGGAAGTACAAGGGGATCTGCCAGAACCAGGCTCTGGGGGTTGAACTCAAAGGTCCTCCACCCTCAAGAGTGGAGAGGTGAGATTAATGAATTATTAAGCCTCTACCAATTTGCCAATTACAGTTTAGGTTTTCCTACATCAGTACTGGTTCCTACAGAGGTTTCTGCTCTGCTGGAAGCGGTTCACACTCTTACCTCAATTCTCTGGCTGATCTGAGGAGGGTTGTTGTTTTTCAGTTTGTTCAGCTTTTTCTTGATGTTAGAATGCAGTGGTGATTTCCAAACTCCTTACATGCTGGACCAGAAACTGGAAGTCTAAAGGGTTGTTTAATATAAATTAACATAAAGTTGTTTCTTTAATTTTCGATTTTATAGGTCATAGGTAAACAAGCTGCTTTCATTTTCCTTTCAGGCAAACTGATTTCAGGGGACATGAGGAGAAAACACCAGGAAAACAGGACTCTGTCCCTTGCAAGTTTTCACTGTCAAGAAGAATATTTTGTGAGCTTAAAAGAAAACATCCACACAAGGGAGCCAAATAAACATTGGTTGTGCCATCTTGAGGCAAAACATGCCCAGGAATATTTCGATTCAATTAATCCTTCCTGAGATGCTGTTTCAACAGTGCCCTAATTTAGTTTTCTCAAGAACATAAGCTTCCAAAAAATTAAGTTGTCTCTAGAGTGTGTAGGTAACCACTGCAAATATGCTGTGCTCTGAAGCAAGACAATGTAGAGAGGTTAGGAGCAAGGGCCACAGATAAGCCCAGACACACAGAATTCCTTTTTTCAAAGGCTCAATATTATCCCATTGTATGTATATACCACATTCTGTTTATTTACTCATCCACCAATGGACATTTGGGTTGTTTCCACCTCTTGGCTCTTGTGAATAGTGCTGCTATGAACATGAGTGTGCAAACTCCAATTTGAGATCTTGCTTTCAATCCTCTTGGATGTATACTCAGAAGTGGGATGGCTGGGTCATTTGGTAATTCTATCTTTAATTTTTTTTGAGAAATTTTCATACTGTTTTCCACTGCAGCTACACCATTATCCCACAAATTATGCACAAGAGTTCCAATTTTTCCAAACCCTTATCGACATTTGTTATTTTCTGGGTTTTTTTGGATTTTTGTTTTTTGATAGTAGCCTTCCTAGTGATTTTGATTTGCATTTCTCTAGTGATTAGTGATGTCGAGCATTTTTTATATGTTTGCATTTGTATATCACCTTTGGAGAAATGACTATTCAAGTTCTTTGCCCATTTTCTAATTGGGTTATTACATTTTTTGTTGTTCTGGTCTTTTTAAGTTCCGATGTGTTGTTTCCACAGTAGTCAGTAAGTAGCAGTGTATTCACAATAGTTGCACATGGTAACGGAGGAACTTTTGCAGCATTAATTCATGTTACTTTAAATTTATATATATAATGGTCTAGAGGTAACATGCATAAAGCATGATGATAATTATTCTGATAACTAGGTGAACACACGCTAGAATTGTAAAAAGTTTCCTTTTTATCAAAATAACTAAGAAGATTGAATCAAATTTCAAAAGTTAAGTTAATGCCAATTTTATAAAAATTTTTAGATTTAAAATTTTATATTCATGAATTAGAATTTATATTTGCTTTTTATCATTTGAACGTATTAGATAAAAATAATATTTTTGAAACAAACATTTTATGTTTTTTTATTTTTACATGTGCTTTAGTTTACATTTTGATAAAAATATATTCCTGCACTTTGAATATACTGCACTTTAAATACAATTACATTTCATTAAAAAATCTTAATATCAGAGGAACACAAATTATGTAAAAATATTGACCATAACTGCATCATTTGATTTTGTTAAAATGAAGACAAGAAAGTATATATGAAATAAGTACAATGAGAAATTATATTTATATTTATTACTTATCCAAATCATTTGACCCCCAGATTTGTGTAGTAATAATTAAACTCAGTAAGATTTGACACATTGAAAACTTTTTGTCATATGAAAATCATACCTTAGGCATGTTTTAAATTGTTTGATTTTATAAAGAAATACTTGTCAAGATAAATATATGGAACATTATAGGACTTCCAGAAAAGATGGAGGCATAGGTAGACACACTGTGCCTCCTTGCACAACCAAAAGAAGAACAACAATTTAAAAACAAAAAACCCCAGAACTGACAGAAAGCTGAACTGTATGGAAGTCTGACAACGAAGGAGTTAATGAAGACACATCCATCCAGACCCGTAAGAGGAGTGGAGACCAGCAGCTGGGCAGAGAAGACTCGTGGCAAGGTGGTGGCTAGAGGACTGGGGCGGGCAAGGCGGTGGCTGGCGGAACCAGTGAAGGAGTGGATTGTGGAGTGGGGCGTGCAAGGCTGCAGATGGCCAGCATGGCAGCACCTGGTGGACCTGGCGAGGTGGCGGATTGCAGACTGGGTGGTCCCACATTCGAGCACAGATAAACCGGGAGAAACAACTGGGGAGTGGGATGGACTGCAACACCCTGGGCCCCAGAACTGGGAAATAAACCCTCAAACTTTTGATTGAAAATACCTGTGGGGGTTGAGGCAGTGGGAGAAACTCCCAGCCTCACAGGAGAGTTCGCTGGAGAGACCCACAGGGTCCTAGAACGTACACAAGCCCAACCACGTGGAAATCAGCACCAGAAGGGCCCAGTTTGTTTGGGGGAAGCAGGGGAAGTGACTGAAATCCGGCAGAGAGAGGAGCAGGCACCATTGTTCCCTCTCGAACCCCTTCCTCACATACAGCATCACAACACAGTGAAGTGGGTTACCCCACCTGGGTGAACACCTAAGTCTCCACCCCTCACTGTGTAACAGGCAGGCCGAGACAAAAAAAAAAAGAAGGCCCAAATGAAAAAACAGATCAAAGTACCAGAAAAAATACAACTAAGAGATCAAGAGATAGCCAAACTATCAGATGCACAGTTCAAAACACTGGTGATCAGGATGGTCACAGAATTGGTTGAATTTGGTCATAAATTACATGAAAAAATGAAGGCGATGCTAAGCGAAATAAAGGAAAATGTACAGGAACCAATAGTGATGGAAAGGAAATTGGGACTCAAATCAATGGAGTGGACCAGAAGGAAGAAAGAAACAACCAAACAGAAAAGAATGAAGAAACAAGAATTCAAAAAAATGAGGAGAGGCTTAGGAACCTCCAGGACATCTTTAAATGTTCCAACATCCAAATTATAGGGGTATCAGAAGGAGAAGAGGAAGAGCAACAAGTGGAAAAGTTATCTGAACAAATAATAAAGGAGAACTTCCCCAATCTGGCAAAGGAAATAGACTTCCAGGAAGTCCAGGAAGCTCAGAGGGTCCCAAAGAAGTTGGATCCAAGGAGGAACACACCAAAGCACATCATAATTACATTAGCCAAGCTTAAAGTTAAGGAGAGAATTCTAGAAGCAGCAAGAGATAAGGGGACAGTTACCTACAAAGGAGTTCCCACCAGACTGTCAGTTGATTTCTCAAAAGAGAACCTTGCAGGCAAGAAGGGGCTGGAAAGAAGTATTCCAAGTCATGAAAGGCAAGGACCTACATCCAAGATTGCTCTATTCAGCAAAGCTTTCATTTAGAATGGAAGGGCAGATAAAGTGCTTCTCAGATAAGGTCAAGTTCAAGGAGTTCACCATCACCAAGCCCTTATTATATGAAATGTTAAAGGGACTTATCTAAGGAAAAGAAGATAAAAACTATGAACAGTAAAATGATAGCAAACTCACAATCATTAACAGCCACACCTAAAACAAAAACAAAATCAAACCAAATGAACAACTAGAACAGGAACAGAAACACAGAAATGGAGATCACATGGAGGGTTATCAACAGGGGAGGGGGAGGGG
>PVKM010001130.1:0-84388 GCA_004027735.1 Carollia perspicillata
AGTTCAAGGAGTTCATCATCACCAAGCCCTTATTATATGAAATGTTAAAGGGACTTATCTAAGAAAAAGATAAAAAATATGAACAGTTGAAGGACAGCAAACTCACAGTTATTAACATCCACACCAAAAACAAAAGCAGACTAAGTGGACACCTAAAACAGGAGCGAAGCCACAGAAATGGAAATCACCTGGAAGGTTACCAACAGGGGAGTAGGAGGAGGCCAGGGAGGAGATAGAATAAGTAGCACAGACGGTGGGGAGAAAATAGACAGGGAGAGGGCAAGAGTAGTGTGGGAAATGTACAAGCTAAAGAACTTATGACACATGGACATGAACTAAATGGGGGGAGTGTGGGTGGGAGGGGGTGTGCAGGATGGAGGGGATTGAAGGAGGGAAATGGAACAACTGTAATGGCATAATCAATAAAATATATTTTAAAAAAAGAAGGGACTGGCATGAAATACTCAGTGATGAAAAGCAAGGATGTACAACCAAGATTATTCTACCCAGTAAGCCTCTCATTTAGAATCAAAGGAGAAATAAAGAGCTTCCCAGAGAAGAAAAAACTAAAGGAGGTCATCACCATACAACCAGTATTACAAGAAATGTTAAAGGGACTTCTTTAAGAAGGAAAAATTATTAATAAGAAAGTACCATATTTTTAGGACTATAAGATGCACCAGACTATAAGATGCATCTAGGTTTTAGAGGAGGAAATTGGGAAAAATTTTTTGAAGCAAAAAATGTAGTAAAATACTTAATAACCTGTGACGCTGCTCCACTGCCACTGCCCCCTACCATAGTGAGCCAGGTAAGCTATATTCAGGCTATAAGAAACACCCCCATTTTCCTCCCAAATTTGGGGGAAAATAGTGTGTCTTATAGTCTAAAAAATACGGTATCTCAAAGAAAAATATTCTCAATGACAAAGGCAAATACATAATAAAAGTAGTGGATCAACCAACACTAAAGCTAGCACAAAGGTTAAAAGGCAAAAGTAGGATGATAATGTGTAACTACAACAGGAAATTAAGGGATACATAGAAATACACACAAAAGAAGTAAAATTAATGACAAAAATATGAGGAGTTGAGTAAAAATGGTAGTGATTATAGAATGTGTTCAAACTTAAGCAACCATCAACTTAAAATAGACTGCTAAAAACATAGCTTGGTATATATGAAGCTCATGGTAACCACAAACCAAAAATATACAAGAGACAATACAAGAAATACAGAGAAAGGAGTCCAAACAACACTACAGAGAGTGAAACAGCATACAAAATTAGAGAGTAAGAGAATAAGAAAGGAACAGAGAACTACAAAAACAATCAGAAAACAGAAAACAATAAAACGGCGATAATTACATGCCTATCAATAATTACTTTAAATGTAAATGGATTAAATGCCCCAATTGAAAGACGAATGAATAAAGTGATACATATATGGAATGGAATATTACTTGGCCATAAAAATGGAATCTTACCATTTGTGGCAGACAGTATGAATGAGTCTAGATGGTATTGTACTAAGTGAAATTAGAGAAAGACATATATCACATGATTTCACTTGTATGTGCAATCTACAAAACAAAATAAACAAAGAAGCAAGACAGAAGCAAACTCATAGATGCAGAGAAAAAGCTGATTGTTGCCAGAGGGGAAGGGGGATGGGTGGCTTGGGAGAAAAAGGTGAAGAGATTAAGAAGTACAAATTGGCAGTCACAAACTAGTTATGGGGATGTAAAATACAGTTTAGGGAATATAGTGAATAATATTGCACCAACTATACATGGTGTCACATGTGCACAAGATGTATAGAATTACTTTGTAAGTTATATAAATGTCTAACCACTATATTGTACAGCTGACACTAACACAATATTGACTGTCAACTGTAATTGAGAAAAAATTAAAAATAAAGATTGAAAAAATCTTAAGTGAAAAAATATTAATGTGTCACAATTTCATCTTTAACTCTAAAGTCAAACAGTTCTCACAGTGAAAGTGCAATACATGACATTTACTCATGACCATTCTTCTAAAATAACTAAAAAAGAAAGACAACCAAGGAAGCCACTTGCTTAGTTTTCTTATAGGTTTGCATTGTTTTGTATTGTATTCAAGATGACTCATAGGTTACTCATTTTCTGATTAGGATTTCATAGTTTAACCTTTAAACAATGAAATATTATTCATCCATAGAAAGGAATGAAGCTTATTATTCATCAAGTACTATTCTTGGCCATTTATTTTTCACAGCAGGTATACATGGAAATCTGCTGTGTGTCAGGTGCGATGCAAGGAACTATGAGAAGGGGGCCTCCCTATCAGGATTTTTTTACCTTTTCCCCTAGAAGTACAGTTCTCTCTATAGTACACAGAAGGAATATAGCACTACTGTTTTTGAAGAAAAGCATACAGTACAGCAGACATAGTACATTCATTAGATTCTCTCCCACCAAAATGAAACAATGATCAGATTTGCAATCCTAGGTTTTTATGCTCATTTTAAAGTCTGTGACATTCAAGAAATTTAAGACAAGAAATTTAGGTATCAGCTATACCTCTAGTTACTTACCACTATCCTTGAGTTAGATAAAACTTAACAGAATACTGAACTACAGAGAGTATGAGAGCTGCGTGTACAAATTAAAAGTGAATCAATGCTTTTTATGGCTTCTGCATACATGGATAGTTCCACAGCTGCAGAATCAACTACTGCAGAAGTACATGCTGAGCACAACATCTACAACTTAGTAAGGCTGGAAAGAATTTTATTTTTGTAAAAACTAAATGGGGTGTGGCTCATTTTCTTGCCAAAGGGCTATTTTATTCCAAGATACTGGTGTCTGCTGACCTTCATTTATAGGCTGAGCAATGTTCTGTTTAAGTAAAATTAACTCATTGCAGGCACTATTTTAGGATGCAATAACTATTGCTAAGATATAACAATGTTTAAATTTGATTTGTTCTTAGTTTTGATTTGACTATATTGAGTTAAAAATGAATGTCTTTGTTGGCACAAGGTTTAAATTTAGAAATTACTTTATGTTAAGAAAAAAGACCATATTTAAGTTCATCTTCTATATATGAGGATATTTTTAGGTTTCATAAAATCAGATAATACTATTGTATTTTTTTTCTCTTTTACTAGACTGCAGACTTATCTTACTCATCTTTGTAGCTCTAGCACTTAACCACCTTCATTAATTTTTTTTTAGTTGAATGAATGATGAAACCATTTCACAAACAGACAAATTAAGGTATTGCCCCTATTAATATCCTTGGCTGTTACTCCATTTTGTAGTTTGTACTATTCTCAATATATACTTGAGAACTTTGGGAACATTTAAAAATTTTCCTGAGTTTTACATCTATTTATAAATGGCTTACAGGCCTTCTTTTACATATTACTTAACATATTTCAAGGTACTTGACTTGACATATCAATCTTCTCCTTGGCTTTACAGAAATTTTCTGTTGTTAAAGTTTTCTCCCTTCTGCTAGCCCCTGTGAATGTATTCTAGTTTGTTCTTTCTCAGAGGTCCAACTAATGCTGGGACACTTGGATTTAGGGTAAGACACCAAATACATGGATTGGCTGATATTTTTAAATGTGTAAATCCATCACTATTACTTTTTTGTGATCTACTCTTAATGATAATTTGACTATATTCGTATTTTATTTATCATAAGACAAAATATAAAAAGTTAATTATTCATAAGCACTTGCAAAAATGATTCAACCATAGCTTTAAACTGGAGACCCACAAACTGCTCAAAATATTTGTTGAATGTGTCAATGTCTTTTATCATTTCCTGGTTTTTCCTTTTGAAAACTTCCACTGGAAGAAAAACAAGCATCATAAATTTAACATTAATATGTTTTGGACTTACCCATTACTAAAGACTACATGTCACCTTGGAAAGATGGTAATCTAATTTATAACCTTCTGCCGTCCCCAGCATTTTGTTTTCACTTATTTATTTTTTCTTTTCTCCTATTTTTCAAAGATAAACCTTCCAACATTCACATGTCTACTATTTCTACTATTGTAGAAACACTGAAGAACCTGAAGCATTTTTTCCTCCCAACCAAAATCAGGAATCAACATCACTTATTACCTTTTATTGTAATCTAAGCTCTATTTGTTAGTGGCAATTAATTTATAATGATGTTTGTAATATATTAAAAGAGCCATATTTCCAGTTTTTCTTTGAAGGCTAGTTCTTTAGACTCTTAGATGGCATATTCTCACAAAAGGATAAGTTAAATGGTAAATAGGTTTTGGTAGGTAAGTGAACCTGGAACTTTGTTAAAAATCCCTCACACTCACAATAAAAAGCAATTGAAGGCAATATTTTCACAATGCCATTAAATAAAACAAAAAAATAAACGATCCTATTTATCTTGAATGGTGATACTTAAGGAAAAAATGGTTTGAATTAGAGAAAAATGAAGAGGAGATAGATAGATGTACGTACCTGGCAAAGATCATCTGAGGCAACAGTAACTGACTTGTAAATGGCAACATTTATTAAGTACCTATTATACACTAGTTTCTTTTCTTTTAAAAAATGTTTCATTTATTTATTTATTTTAGGGAGAAGGGAAGGGATGGAGGAGGTAGAAAAACTTTGATTCAAGAGAAACATAGATGAGCTGCCTCTTACACACACCCTGACCAGCACCAAACCCACCACCCAGGCTGTACCCAGACTGGAATCAAACTGGTGACCTCTTGCTTTGGGAAACAAAGCCCAACCAACTGAGCCACACCAATTAGGGCATATGCTAGTTTCTTTACAAATGTTCTCATTTAATTCTAAGGCCAACAAAGCAAATAAGGGGTATTATTACATTTTATAGATGGAGAAAATGAGGTAGAGTACTTAAAAGAACTTCCCCAATGTCACAGAGATATAAAATAACAAAGTGATTTTATGCTAAAATCCATTTTGACTCTGAAACATAGCATGTATACCATCCCTCTGAAAAGAAAAGAAAAGAAAAAAGGAGATATCAGGTCAAACAAACCTTCCAACATGGGCCTTAGTGAGACTGGTGAACTGAGGGGAGGAGAAAAACATCAGGGAAGGGTCTGTGAAGTAGCATGGGATAAGTTTAGAGAGGCATATGCAGTGTACAAGGAGCCATTCAAACATACAAAACATTTAAGTCAAGTGTTTGTAATTTGGGGAGTCACCATATACTGACACTAGGCACAAAGCAAGTGGAAGCATCAGAATTTTTACCACAATTAAATCTCTGATTAGTAATATTATTTGAGCAACCTGAATGAAATTTAAAAAATTGAGTTTATTCAGTGATGTCAAGGTAATTTAAGAGACCAATAGCCTGGGATTAAACAAACCTATCAACAAACACCCAGTTAACCAACTCCAGAATTAAAAGTTTTTGTAGGATACTGAAAGTTTATGATCACAAGTAAGTTCTCTATACTTAAACTGAGTTTTACAGCAACATGAAATTTACAGGCTACTTAAAAACAAACCTGTCTCCTTTCCTCTACTAAGAGTTCCGTTTCAAAAATAGAACTTCCTATTATTGTACACTGCACAGGATTCTACTTCATCTTGCTTTGCACCTGTTAACTAGATCAGAGGAAACCAAAATATTTCCAAAATATATACTTTACCTAAACCAGCTCCAGTTTAGTCACATATGATACACTATATAAAGAACAGCTTTCTTTTCTTTTTTTGATTGCTACTCTTAGCAGTCAAGGCTCATTTTTGGCAATGTATAACTTCCTGAGATTGTCAAAGGAAATGATCTTTAAAAACAAAACTCCTTGACATTTTTTTCTATGTATTTATCTCAACAAAATAATCAGTCACAAAAGGGTGCTTGCCCAAGGAAGTTCTCTAAAGCACTTTCTATATGATATGAAAATAACAGAAACTTCCAACAACCTGGAATCAGTAAAATAGATTATGAAATATCCATCACACAGACTATTGTACAGTGATTTTAAACGTTTTCAAAAATATCTGATCACATGAAGATGTGTTCAGAATGTAATAAATGAAAAGAATAGGATACAAACTGTATAACCAGGCTTGACCCCAATTTTAAAACTATTTTCCTCTTGATACGGGAAATAGATAAAATATGTAAAGAAGTGGTAGGTAATACAATTTTGAGTAATTTTAATTTTGTTTTTTGTAAGCCCATTTATATTTTCCTTTAAGATTTTTAGAATGATCTTGTATTTCTTTAATCAAAAGTAAAGTGATTAAAAACATCTGGAGTATGCCCTACTTAAGACAGTTTTCCAGGGTCTTAGATTACTAAATCATACATATGGACTTTCATAGCAATAGGATACACCTGAGGTACCATTTCCTGTTATTTTCACCTCTGAGAAAGCACTTTGCAGTTTATTATGGGAATTCTCCCTGACTTGAAATACAAACGCCAAAATACCAAAAAAGACCATAAGAAATGGCAAAATGGGAATACGCAAGCAAATTAAGAAATACAGGGAGAAAAGCTTAAAAATTTTACTCATCTATGATATCACTCAAGGTCAACAGCAGGTCAATTCTGAGTGTACACTATGTAATCAGAGCATATAATATAAAAGACAATAATATCAGTATTCAAAGCTATGATGCTACTACCCTCACAAATTTTATTTTATAGAAGGTAGAAACTTTAAATAAATATTTAAAAAACAGTTTAAGAGAATCAGAGTTATATTTTCAGTGAATGATTTATAAGATAACAAAAAATAATTTGCTATTAACCTTTTAAACCAGAGACAGTAAAGATAAGAGCTCAGAATTTATGAAAAAAAATGATTTCTGTTAGCAAAAAGAACCCACTCTTCAGAACTAGTCCTATGATACCAGGTTATTTTAAAAGTCCTTTAACCCAGGGCTTTCTGCTCATCTCATTTTAATTAACTACTATCACTTTACAAATGATATTTTAACAAATGTCATCAAACATAAGTTCAACAAATGGGAAAAACACATAATTCAAAAGAACCACAGTTAAAGAACCAGCATATAATTGGCAAGATGATAATAAACATTAAAAATTAATTCCAAGTTAATAGATTTAAGGGTGGGACGTGAAAATGACCCATCTAAAAAAAGAAAAAGTGTGAGTTCTTGATATATTTTGGAGCTCAAACCCTTGTCCAAGGTGTCGTTGGCAAATATGTTTTCCCATGCAGTTGGTTCTCGTTTCATTTTAATGCTGTTTTCTTTAGCCATGCAAAAGCTTTTTATTTTGATGAGATCCCATTTGTTTACTCTCTTCTTTATGCCCCTTGCTCTAAGGGACGTATTGGTGAAAATATTGCTTCATGGAATATCAGACAACTGTACTTGAACAACAATAGAATTTTAAAAATTAAAATTAAAAAGTGACCCATAGCCCAACACTTTGTTTTTCAACTGAAGATCTATATTAACTTCACACCTTCTCTGTGTTAATGATGGCATGAAACTTAAATAAACAGATTATCTCCTTCATTATGCACTTTTGCATACATACATGTTGAGCTTGCTCCCTTAGAGTGCAATTATAAGGAGAAACACTTGATTTTTCATGAGCAATTTTACACAAAACCTCTTATTACAGACAACCATAAAACTAAGAATGAAGTATGATAAGCCACCAGATTCTGTTATGATTAATAATGAACATCAACACACTGGTCAGTAGTTACTTGAGAAGGGTAAAAAACAACCCAACCCATCACCACATTAATGGCTTTCACAGGTTAACTGGCATGGTTGAGCAGATAAAACAAACAAACAAACAAACAAATATATATATACATACATACATACATATATAAAAGAAAGTATTATGTATCCATTTTTATTCTCGTGTTATCAACCATTTCTCTTATTTTTCATTATGTTATACCTGGCTTTATTTTTCCTTTGCTTGTGAAATTGGATGGCTGGAGAACATTTTTATAGACCAGTAAATATGTGGCAAGACTTAAATGATGAGAACTCTGCCATTTTTATAAACTCTTGTTAAGGCTCTAGTGTTTCTATGATATACTACTACAGTACTTTGAATTTATATAGCACCTGTCTGTTGAAAAGTCAAAGCTTACATAGCTCACTTATCCTTTCTGCATGCATGTAAAATACATAGATTGAAAACAGATGGCTAACAAATAAAGTGAAATCCATACGAACTATAACTTCCATGAGTTACTTAAGATGACTTATCCATCCAAACTGTAGAGGAATAAAAGGCCTTGGATTCCACACTCAATGCCTTTTCTAATAAACAACACTACCTCCTTACCATCAAACAAATTTCTAGACTGGTCAGAAAAATTAATTTCTTATAATATAAAATCAGTGGGTTTAATGCACCAAAAGCCTTTGTTAGAGAATGATATAAACAGCACCTATATATTAAACTAACATTAGTCTTGGAATATGCCAGTGGTTATCATCAGTTTGCCCATAAGGTATTTAGCTTGGTTCAATATAGTTGCATCAAAAATTGAAAAACCAACTGATAAATATAACTGAAATAAGCCAGACTATAACTCTTAGAAAATAAAATTCCCAGGAAATCAAAAGCCTTGATCCAAGGTCTCATTCTATAAATTAGAAAATTCATGGAGTCTGGCACCTGTATGTATTCAGATTAGTTACCAATAAAATAATTTTTAAGTGGCCTTCTCAAGGTCAAACTCTGAATCAGTGGCAGAGCCATGTCTAGAATCTAGTTCTTCTGAAGCCAATTCCAACATACTTCCCCCTTAGTATTTTAATTTTCATTTAACCAGCAATGCTTTTTCATCCCTTAAAACAGTTTATTCTCACTAATATTTATCTTTGAAATACTAAAAATAAGGTAAATTCAATATTAAACACGTTGAATTTTTTGAAACTGCCTGGCCTCCATAACTACCTGCAAATTGGCCCAAGTATTATCAGATCTTTTCCTAAAGCTGACATTTCATTTTGTATGTCTAAGCCATAATTTTAACCAAAGCTGTCTCATAACTAAAAATAGTTAGTCATGATGACCACTGGTATCTAAAAGAGCTTCCAATAGTGTAATATATCTAAAAAGTTTTGAAACTTCCAATACATTTAATATACGTTACATGTTACATCACTCTTTACAATAATTTATACAGACAACATGATCTGACTGTTTTCTCCTAAACTGAGTTGTATTATTATCATAGATCATAGTTTTCCTCCTCTGGATTACTTTCCACCAAAAGAAAAATTACCATATGAGCAAACACAAAATGATTCTAAAAACAGATACCCAAGTTGTCACGTATAGATAAATGTTTGTTTGCAATTTTACACCAACTATTTTTAGAATCTGTACTAAATAGCAAAACAGTTTGGCATACATATTCCACCTAGATTACACTATATCAAACACAATAGCAAATTCATGAATTTATCATATGTGCTAAGAATACTATGTCAGTAAATTTCTTGAAAAGGCAAGTAGAAATAATGCTTAAAACAGAATATGGAATAATCAATGGCAAGTGAACTTTCTCTTTTTCTTCTCTGTTTCACCAAAAATAATCACTTTGAGGCTCAAGCACCATGACCTAACTATACCCTTATTTCCAGCAAAAGTCATGCTGTTTGCCTAGGAGCAAAATTTTATTTGGTTTCTGATAGTGCCCTTGATGCTGACATTCTGCCAGTATAAATAGTCATGATCAAATCGAATATGCACATAACCATTTGTAGAAGAGGCTTAATCTCAAACAAATACTATTCATAGTTATAATTAACCCTTCTACCCAAAATGCCATAAGCCTACAGTTTTAGCAACTGAATCTCAATGACAGCATCAGACTAGAGACCATGGGCTTCAATGTTGATTGTGTTAAGTCAAGGCAGAGCATAATTTGTTTAGCTCCTACCCCAAGTAAAGAAAGAGGTTGATAACTTGATAGATCTAACAACAGAAATTAAGAATTAGATGAACAAACCCCTAATTTTAATAATTAATTTGAGTTCATTAGATCAGACCACAAAAGAATGAAGTCAGCTATGTAGTTAGTGGTTTTAAATGAGTAGGCATCTCAAGAGAATAAAACACCATGGACTAAGAGTGTAGTGATGATCCTGTTTTGACATGAGTTAATAATGCTTTAAGGAGCTTATCTTCCTACCACTTTAACTTAGTTGGATAGTTGTACTCTCCTTTTTTGATGTTAAATATTTATTACAAGTTCAATCTGAAATTATATTATCACCTCATTTCCACTGGGGGGTCTATCTACCAGTGTAGTTAACTCTAATAACTCAGGTGCAGTTTAAACTCCACTTCCAGCTAATGTGTGCCCCAAGGCTAGCCTTGAGATCACAACTACTGCGCTTTCAAGTAGTTTTAGTTTTCAGGCTCAGAGACCCATTCACAGCAGGAAAATGGAGTGCTGCAATCAGTCAGAGGTTGCTGTAGTAGACAAAGGGTTTCTGCCTAAGGCATACAAAGCCAAAATCTCTTCATGTTCCCAGTGTTCAATTTTAGCTGCCATGGATGGTTTCAAGGCTGAATTTATATATCAGCTACATCCATTTTTGTGAATAAGTAAAGCTTTTAAACTCATGACCTCAGAGATTCCTGTGCCCATTTCTATACTCAGCAATATATAATCTGAATAGCGAAACTGCCACGTTTTTCCTACAGCAACCATAACTTGGGCCACAAGAGCGGGAATTGGTCAGGATGGGAGTTATTTCAGTGTCCTCTCATTATTCTACTGAACTTTCGATGGTCAAAGTCCCAACCAACTCAATTTGTGAAATTTTGTGTCCAGTTTTTGTACCTGATTTTTGATCCAATTAATTCCAAGCTACAAATAACTGAGCATTTATTTTATTTTATTGTATTTTTTTATTTTGCAGTTACATCTGACATTCAATATTATTTTGTGTTAACTTCAGGTGTACAGCATAGTGGTTATGTAATATATACTTTACAAAGTGTTCCGCCCTGCTAGTATCCACCTGGCCCCACACATAGCTATTACAATATTATTGTCTATATTCCCTATATTGTCCTCATGGCAATTTTGTAACCACCAATCTGTACTTCTCAATCCCTTCACCTTTTTCACCCAGTCCCTCATACCCCTTCCTCTGGCAATCAACTGATGGTTAATTTTAGTCAAGAGATGATCCACCACCTTCAAACAGATGCCTAATATAGAGAACACTACAATTAGAATATAGGCCAGACCCAGAAGTATGGACAGAGCCTTATTTTTTTAACACTGTCTTATGGGATAGCGCTTCAAATCTATCATTTAGGGATGTGATAAGGTATGTACAATTTTCCTAAAAAATAATTAATAAGATATTTTAAGATTTAGAAAAGCCATCACTAGATTGAAGGCCCATAGGGGAGACATATGTCCCAGCACAAACATATTTCAAGTTCTTATTTTAAAAAACAATGCCTGTTTTAGAGAAGTCAAAGAACTTTTAAGTACATCCTATAGACACGAACTAATCAGGGAGGGGAGGCTGGGGGGTTGGAGGGTGTAGGGCAGTGGGAGGATAAAGGGGGAAAATTGGGAAAACTGTAATAGCATAATCAATAAAATATAGTTAAAAAACAATTCCTATACTTATTTTTTATAAAATCTGACCACTAAATTCCTTCTCTGTTCTCATCCAATCCAAGCAGAATTCCCTTGAGTGAAGACTAGTTTACACTCCCCTTTTTTGCAGGAGTAGTTTTTGGATATGGGGTTTCCGGCATTTTAAAGTCAAAAGAAGTCATGTGACCATTACCCTAGGGGTACCAGAGACTTGAGGCACGTGATACCCAAAGGCACGTATGAGACTCCCGCCACTTCGTTGGAATTCACTGTAAATTAAATCTCTAGGATCAGACTTAGTCTCCCAACTACACTGTGACATCCAGTTAAGTGTAGTAGTTCTTACCTCTCAGTAATTTTTAACTTCACCTATGTTTTCTACCTACTGTGTGGCCAGCCTGGCTCTCTTCCCTGTCCTGCACCCCTCGCAGCAGGCCGGATACCCCAAGCTTCCCGTTTATCTGATCCTAAGTGGCCTCGCTCTGCAACCTAGTTAATTGTAAGCTCAACTTTCTGCACCTGTAGGGATGTGGTACACATCAGATGAGGTGCAAGAAACAGCATATACGATATTAATCTCACTCCACGTTCCAGTCTGGGATCATCTCCTGCCCTGGAGAGAGGCAATCGGAGCCGCCTGCACACCAGAGCAGTAGCAACAGAGGCGGCAGGGGCCAACTTCAGGACTGGCGAGAAGCCAGGGCGGGGGTGGCCAGCGTCCCCTTGGCCTCTCAGTAGAGAACTTAAGGACTGCAGGTGGAGGAAAGTAAATGCCGACAAGTGCAGTGGGGGGATGAGGATTGTACCCCCCACACACACCGCCCCTGGGGCTTGGCCACCCAGGGCGATTCGTGAGGTCCCGGGTTGTCTGGGTCCCGGCAGCACGCTCAGGGCTACAGAGCCAGAGGAGCTGTGAAGGGAGCGGACAGCCGGCGGGAGTCAGGGAAGCGAACAGAAAGGTACTGCCCCCATTGGCCTGGGTGACGTTCGGCTACTGAAAGGAAAAAAAAGTGCTTACTCATAGGGAGACTTGGTTCGATCGCGACGCTCTCGCTAAGGGCAAGAGAAGGAGGCGGATGGCGTGCTACTCCAGCCTGGTTCCCTCCCAGGGGACCCCCCAGAGCCCCGGAGCGGTGTGGACCTGCGAGGTCACCCGAGGCGGGTGAGCAGGGGCTGGAGGAGTCGCAGGCTGCGGGATCCGCGATTTCCTGATTCCAGACCGGGGAGGGGGTGGGGGTGGGGTGGCAGTAGTTGGAGAAGGACAACGGAGGGAAGTTGGGAGCTCCGTTTCCACTTCAGGGCCGGAGCCACAGAAGAGAGGAAGGGCAAGGGTTGGCGTAAGGGACTCCAACTTAAGGATGGCAACAAGTTAAAAGCAACTACTGGGAAAGCACCATCTTTAGTGAAGAGCAGAAAACGTACTGGTGGCGGGTGCTCTTCGTGGCGAACACCGTCAGTTCCACCCATCTCTGACGGTAGCGATCGCTTTGGCATCCAAGGACTAAGACAGAGATATCTCCTGCCCGGACTCTCAGACCGCTGCCCCCCAAGCCACCACCCCCCAGCTAGGCTCGTTTCTACTGAGGTTCAGGGAGATGCTGTTCCTAGGACCCGCTGAAGCCTACGCCCAGGTACACCCCCTACCTTAGTGCCCTCCCATGCCAACAAAGCACTTACCTAAAGTCACTGAGTACCCGATATGGCCCGAATGCCTTCGACCAACACGCTCAAACAACTTCTGCCTCTCGGAATCTTTCAGGCTGCAGTTCTAAAGCCAGCACTCCCTCCCCTCCGCCCCTCCGCCCCTCCGCCCCTCCGCCCCTCCGCCCCTCCGCCCCTCCGCCCCTCTGCTACAGCCATTGGTTCGGGTGGTGCTTGCTAGCGGCTGGGGAACCAGGAAGCGGATTGGGCCACGAGCCTGTCATATCAGCTGGGTGGAGAATTGGAAGAATAATCACCGGGATGGGCGCCTGGACTGGAACAGTGGGGCTGGGATCTGAGACTGGTTCCCAGATCCTGCTTCTCCCTCTCTCTGGTTAAGACGATATTAGAAAAATCCACAGTGCCAGGTTCGGAGTACATGTTCAAAAAAATCTTGTGGAATAAGTGAAAAGATGGGAATGTCGGGAACGATGGTTTCAATGCCTCCAGTCCCCTATTTAAACCCATGGAAGATACAGTTTCTCACTGAAATCTCGAAGGGAATCTTGGTATGGAAGGGATTCTAGTAGTTTCATTGGTTCCAATCAGCGCAGGTGCGGAGCAGCGCAGAGGGAAAACCTCTGCAGTCCTCACTTTCCTTATGTCTGGGAAGTAGACTGTGGACCGGATGGCACTCTCAAGTCTTTGCCTTTATGCTAAGTAAACTGTTGACCAAAATCGCCTGTCTGGTATATATTCCATGCAGAAAGAGGTGGAGGTCGGCAGGGATGGTGAAACTGAAGTGCTTCCACTGTTTTAAGTGAAAATGGACATCAATTCTCATCAGTCTCCCTTCACCACAGAAAACTTGGAGACAGGCTCCTATTTCCAGAGTACCTTTTCTTCTTCTTTGCCCAAGCGATTGCCTCCAACTCATAGCTGGCTTCTCTCATTAATACCTGTGGAGGTGTCCCCCTCTTATCTGCATTCCCATCCTTTGACTCACTGGAGGGCCAGAGGGCCAGAGGGACTCTCCAGGGTCAGTTCAAGAGAATGTCTTGTGGGACAGCTGTAGAAGACAGTGCCTAAACTAAGCCTTTCTTTTCCAGTAGTAACCATTTTGTTCAGAAAATGTGTGCTTGAAAATAAAAAAAAGTAAAATTGGTTCAATTACATCTCATTTTACATGTGTTTTAGGAAAAATGTTAAATCAAGAATGGCCTGCAAAATTGAATGCTCTTGTAAAGAACCCCCCCCCCCTTCACCTACTGTTACTAATTTCTTTAGAGAAATTAACCTGTAGTCACTGCCAGGGCTTCTTAAATGAGGAGTGGGGCAGTTCATATAAGGTCTAAAGGCTAGACAAGTAGAGAAGGGCTTGTCACTGGAAAAAAAAGCCTTGTTAAATGTTAATTAATGATTAACCAACTGGAAAAACTTGTGAAAGGCACAAGAAGGTGAAAAATAAATGAGAAGGCAATCGTGCTTTCAAAAACATTAAATTTCTGTTGTGACAGATTTTATACTGAGTCATATTTGGGTCAGCACAAAAATAACAATTTCAACAATACCAATTTCAACCTAATGGTGTTAGGTTAACTAAGCAGTGCATTGTCATGAACATTTACAATTGGCCCCCAAATGAGATTACTGGTTTTCAATAATTGGCCCCAGGTATGGTTTCTGTAATTCTTTACACTACATTTCTAGATACACTAAATATGAGACTTCAGTTTTCTACCTTTTTATGGTGTGTGTAAGTCACCACTGAAGAGCTTCCACCCACTTTTAAATTTAAATTTACTGACTTATCATGAAGGAACTCTGTAAGTAAAGTTTTCAAGTATGGATATACTTGTCTCGATTTTTAACTAAATATTCTATTTGAGTTTATTTTTTAATTTGTAGAATTTGAATAGGTCAAAACATTAAGAAGCCTATGCATATGCTATTTATGCTTTCTTGTTTATCAAAAAGCTTACATAAAAAAAACTATGGTACATATACACAATGGAATTCTATGCAGCAGAAAGAAAGAAGGAGCGCCTACCCTATGCAACAGCATGGATGGAACTGGAAAGCATTATGCTAAGTGAAATAAGCCAGATGGTGAAAGACAAATACCATATGATCTCACCTTTAACAGGAACCTAAGCAACAAAACAAACAAGCAAGCAAAATATAACCAAAGACATTGAAATAGAAAATGGGATGACAGTAACCAGAGTGAGAGGGGAAGGAATCTCAGGGGGGGAAAGGGAAGGGATTATAGGAACAAGTATAAAGGACACATGGACAAAAACTAAGGGGGGTGGAAATGGGAGGGAGGTGGGAGCTCAGGGCGGGGTGGACTGGGATGGGAGTAAAAGACAGAAAAATGTATTTGAATAATAATAAAAAAAATCTAGGAGCAAAAATTTAAAAAAAGCTTACATAAAAACTTAAAACAAAAGTCTTTGCTCATCACTAACAGTGAGGATGTCAGAATCCCGCAAGTTTTTTTTTTTTTTTTGGTCAAGAAATGTCACTTTAAAGGAAGTGAGCTGGTCCAGAGTCTCAAAGCTACAGGATGCCCCAGTGGTGGCAACTATGTCTTTTTTTTCTTGCCAGTGCCTCTAAAATGCAAGCTTATTTAAATATTCATATTTTTGCCTATACAGTATCATTTCAATATTATTCATTTTTATTTTTTAAATTACAGTTTACATTCAGTATTATGTTGTATTAATTTCAAGTGTATAGCATTGTGGTTAGACAATCATATTTCCACTATTCCTCCCTCCCATTATTTCCAGTACCCATCTGATACCACACATAGTTATCACAATATTACTGACTATATTCCCTATGCTGTGTTCTACAGCCCCATGATTATTTGCTAACTATCAATCTCTACTTCTAAATCCCTTCACCTTTTTCAACTAGTCTCCCAAACCCCCTCCCCTCCAGCAACCATCAGTCTGTTCTCTGGGTCTATGAGTCTCATTCACTTTTATTTGTTCATTTATATTGTTCATTAGATTCTACATATAAGTGAAATCATATGATAACTGTCTTTCTGTGCCTTATTTCATTCAGCATAATGTCCTCTAGGTACATTCATGCTATTGCAAATGGAAAGCTTTTATTCTTTGTTTGTGGCCAAGTAATATTCCACTCTATATATGTACAACACATTTTTTATCCACTTATTTATTGATGGGCCCTAGGGTTGCTTCCATAACTTGTGTATTGTAAATAATGCTTCAATGAACATAGGAGAGTATATATTCTTTTGAATTAGTGTTCTAATTCTTTTAAAACCCAATTCTTTTGAATTGGTTTTCTCCAGATATAAACATAGAAGTGGAATTGCTGGATCATAGGCAGTTCCATTTTTAATTTTTGGAAGACCCTGAATACAATTTCCAACAACGACTACACCAATCTGCATTCCCACTAACAGTGCAAAAGGTTTCCATTTTCTCCACATTCTCACCAACACTTGCTGTTTGTTGATTTATTGATGATAGCCATTCTGACAGGTATAAGGTGATATCTCATTGTGGTTTTAATTTGCATTTCTCTGATGAACAGTGATGTCGAGCATCCTTTCATATGTGTTTTGGCCATCTGTATGTCCTCTTTGGAGAAGTGTCTATTCAGGTCCTCTACCTATTTTTCAATTGGGTTGTTTGTTTTTTGCTATTGACTTGTCTGAATTCTTTATAAATTTTGGATATTAACACTTGTTAAGATGTATCATTGGTGAATATCTTCTTTCATTCAGAGGATTATCTTTATGTTTTATTCATCTTTTTCTATTGCGCAAAACTTTTTAGTTAGATGTAATTCCATTTGTTTATTTATTTATTTTTGTTTCCCTTGCCTGAGGAGATATGTCAGAAAAAATATTACTAAGAGAAATGTCTGAGAACTTACTCCCTATATTTTCTTCTAGGAGTTTTATGATTTTGAGTCTTACTGTTAAGTCTTTAATGTATTTTGAAATTATGCTTGTATATGGTATAAGCAGTTTGTATAGTTTCATTTTTTTGCATGTATCTGTCCAATTTTCCCATCACCATTTATTGAATAGACTGTCGCTATGCCACTGTGTTTTAATGCTTCCTTTGTCAAATATTAAATGACCTTTAGGGTGTGGATTTGTTTCTAGGCTCCTATTCTGTTCCATTGAGCCATATGTCTATTTTTATGCTAGTACCATGCTGTTTTGATTACTATAGCTTCACAGTATAATTTGATATCAGGTAATGTGATACCTCCAACTTTCCTCTCTTTCTCAAGATTGCTGCAGCTATTTGACATTTTCTGTAGTTCCATATAAATTTTGCATTATTTGTTCCAGTTCTGTGAAATATACCATTGGAATTTTTATAGGAATTGAATTAATAGCATTAAATCTAAAGATTGTTTTGGGTAGCATGTTAATTCTTCCTATCCATGAACATTGTATGTGCTTCCATTTATCTGTACCTTCTTCAGTTTCTTTCTTCAGTATTTTTTAATTTTCCAAGAACAGGTCTTTTACCCCCTTGGTTAAATCTATTCCTTGATTTATTTTCATGCAATTGTAAATGAGATTGTTTTCTTAGTTTTCATTTCTGATAATTCATTATGAATATATAAAAATGCAACCCATTTTTTGATATTTATTTTGTATCCAGGTATGTTACTAAACTCATTAATAATTTCTGTTAGTTTTTTGGTGGAATCTTTATGGTTCTCTATATACACATTTTAGTGTCACATCATCTAAAAATAATGACAGTTTTACTTATTCCTTTCTGTTACAGAACACAGGCCAGGGGGTGGTGGGCGATTACTGGCCCACCCAAGAACACCAAAAACTGTTACCAAACACACACACAGAGGTTTGTTATGTCCGCCACCAGAGGAAAGCCGTCTCTCAATGCCAGAGATTTGTGGAAAGGAAAGGAAAGGTTTATTTAAAGCTATACAGACTTAAAGTAGTGACCCAATGTCCCCATTAAAATATCAAAGTCTGCCCTGGCTGGTGTAGCTCAGTGAATTGAGCACGGGCCTGTGAAGCAAAGGGTCACCGGTTTGATTCCCAGTCAGGGCACACACCTGGGTTGCAGGCCAGGTCCCCAGTAGGGGACACATGAGAGGCAACCACACATTGATGTTTCTCTCCCACTCTTTCTCCTTCCCGTCCCCTCTCTAAAATACATAAATAAAATATTTTTTAAAAATATCAAAGTCCTTTTGGATACACACAGATGCCCACAGTGCTTCCTTCTCCCCCTGCCCTAATTTGGGGTACCATAACTCCAGAAAAAAGTAGGTATCCATGTTACAGACCACTGGCACTGTCAGCTGCATCACCATCCAGGCAGGATCTCTAATTAATCCAAAGCCATGTGGCACCTTCTCATGGCTTACTAGCAAGACTTATTTATACCCATTTTCTAGGGAAAGTCTCTCCTGCTTCCCAGGCCACACGGCCAAAGGGAGCACCCCAAAGCCGCATAGTCCTCTTCTACCAAAGCCACAGGGGTCCCCACTCTGCCAAAGCTGAGTGGTGATTCTCTGCTAGAGCTGCATGGTAATTCTCTCTACCCCAGCTGTAGGCGTCCCCACTCTGGCGAAGCCTCCTGACTCTCCCCTTCACATGGTTTCAGGGGTCCACACTCTGCCAGAAGTGTGTGGCTCTCTCTGTACCACCACAGTTGCGTGGTTCACCCTGCAAAGCTGCCTGCGTGTGGCTCTTTCAACGGCTGCTGCATTTGGGTTCTAAATCCCTGCACCAGTCCTCCTCTGCAGCCCCATTTCCAACTTCTCCTACAATCAGTTACACTTGCCAGCACTCCTGTATCCTTCCAGCCTTAGTGGGATGCCATTGTGAGTCTGGGCAGGTGTGGCCCCATGGCATGGAGCCAATCTTCTCTAAGCTCTTCCAGAGGCACTGTCACCTGGGGACCTGCCCCCATTTACATCTAGTGGGGAAGTCACTTCCATCCCCCTGGCTCAGAGCGCACAGAGCAAGGCCACAGCTATTTAACATATCTATGCAACCAGTTAAAGGCTATAGATATGTTAAATGACCATGCCAGAGGTTAACTGCAAAGCTGCTGGTATACAAAACAGCTCTCAATGGCCCTGCTCCTTTTGTCCCTTCCCCCAACTCATACATGTTGTGGAGGAAGGGGTGAAGACATCTTACATGTCTTTCTAATATTTCCTGGACACCTTGAGTTCTGGACCCCATTCCAAATCCCTTTTTGGGCCCCTCCTCTTGGCTGCACCCTGTACATTTCCACTTTGGATGCTTTTTATTTCCTTTTCTTACCTAATTACTATGGTTTATACTTACAGAACTATGTTTAACATGAGTAGTGAAAGTGGACAACCCTGTTTTGTTCCTGATGCTAAAGGAAATGCTTTTAGTTTTCCCCATTCAGTCTGATGTTAGCTGTGGGGTTGTCATGTATGGCCCTTATTATGTTGAGATATGGTCCCTCTTTCCCCACTTTGCTGAGAGGTTTTTCTTTTTTTTGTCATAAATTGGTACTGGATTTTGTTAAATGCTTTTTCTGCATCTAATAATATGATCATATGGGTTTTTTTTCAAAGATTGCATTTATTTACTTTTAGAGAGAGGGGAAAGGAGGAAGAAAAAGAGAGAAAGAAACATCAATATGCAAGAGAAACATTGATCACGTGCCTCTCACACAACCCCCAACCAGTGACCTAGCCTGCAACCCAGGCATATGCCCTGACCAGGAATCAAACTGGTGACCTTTTGATTTGAGAGAAAACGCTCAACCCACTGATGCAAACCAGTCAAGGCTGACCATATGGTTTTACCTTCATTTTGTTTATGTGATGTATCACGTTGATTGATTTGCAGATATTGTACCAGCCTTGTATCCCAGGAATAAATCATGCATCGCTCGATCATGGCATATGGTCTTTTTATTGTACTGCTGGATTCTGCTTAGTAATATTTTGTCGAGGATTTTTGCATCTATGTTCATTATGGATATTGTCCTAATTTTTTTTTTACTTTGTATTGCTTTTGGAATCAGGGTAATGTTAGCTTCATAAAATGAGCTTGGGAGTGTTCCCTACACTAGAGTTTTGTGGAATATTTTAAGAAGGATAGATATCATTTTTTTGAATGTTTGGTAAAATTTACCTGTGTAGCTACCTGGTGTAGAACTTGTGTTTGCAGGAATTTTTTTCCATTGTCACTTCAATTCCATCTGTAGTAATCTGTCTGTTTAGATTTTGGGTTTTTTTATTTACCTTTATTTATTTATTTACTTGTAAGTATTTTTACTGATTATGCTACTACAGTTTTCCCAATTTGCCCCCTTGTATCTCCCCTCTGCCCTGTCCCTTCAACCCTCCAGGATTCCCCCCCTTAGTTCAAGTCCATAGGTTGTACATATAAGTCATTTGAGTCCTCTATGTCCTATACCATTTTTTATCTCTCCCCATCTCTTTTATGCCTACTAATTATGCTTCTTCTTTCCTGTATCTTTTCCCCCTTATTCCTCCCTTCCCCCTCCCCACTGAACTCCCTCCATGTGATGGCCATTTCTCTGATTCTGTTCCCGTTCTAGTTGTTTGCTTAGTTTTTGTTTTCACTGATTTTTTTCTTTTAGGTTCATTTGTTGATGGTTATGAGTTTGTTGTCATTTTACTGTTCATAGTTTTTATCTTCCTTTTTTTAGATAAGTCCCTTTAACATTTCATGTAATAATGGCTTGGTGATGATGAACTCCTTTAATTTGACCTTATCTGGGAAGCACTTTATCTGCCCTTCCATTCTAAATGATAGCCTTGCGGGATAGAGTAATCTTGGATGTAGGTCCTTGCTGTTCATGCCTTCAAGTACTTATTTCCAGCCCCTTCTTGTCTGCAAGGTTTCTTTGGAAAAATCAGCTGATAGCCTTATGGGCACTCCTTTGTAGGTAATTCTCTCCTTTCCTCTTGCTTCTTTTAGGATTCTCTCTTGATCTTTAATCTTGGGTAACTTAATGATGATGTGCCTTGGTGTGTTCCTCTTTGGGTCCAACTTCTTCGGGGGACTCTGTTCTTCCTAGACTTCCTAGAAGTCTATTTCCTTTCCCAGATTGGAGAAGTTTTATTTCATTATTTGTTCAAATAAGTTTTCAATTTCTTGCTGTTGTTCTTCTCCTTCTAGCAACCCTATAATTTGGATATTGGAACATTTCAGATTGTCCCAGAGATTTGTAAGATGCTCTTCACTTTTTTTAATTCTTGTTTCTTCATTCTATTCTGGTTAGATGTTTATTTTTTCCTTTTGTTCCAAATTGTTGCTTTAAGTCCTGGTTTCCTTCCTGTCACTGTTGGCTCCCTGAATATTTTGCTTGATTTTATTTTGGGTATCTTTCATTTTTTTTTTTAATTTTTCTACCAAGCTCAATCAGATCTGTGAGCATTTTGATTACCAGGGCTTTAAATTCTCCATCAGATATGTTGGCTATGTCCTCATTGCTTAATTTTTTTCTGAGGTTTTGCTCTGTTCTTTCATTTGGGCCATTTTTCTTTGTCTTGGCACAGCTGATAAGTTGTAAGGAGGTGGGGCCTAGGTATTCACCCAGGCAGGGCAACCCTCTTTGCTGTGCTGGGCTCTGCCTGTCAGGGAGGGGCCAGAGTGGGAACAATGCAGCTTGCCTGCTGGTGTCTAGCCCACCTTCCAATGTACTCTAGTGTGAGACAGGGAGTTTCTCCCACCAGCAACTGCCATAGTCCACAGTCAACTCTGAATCGCAGTTTCCCCTTAAGTCAGCCTTGCCCACCTGGTCCATCACCTCCCCTTGGTTTATCTGAGCCAGGCCACACAGTTCACCACCTTCGTTGCTCTGGTTGATCTATTCTTTAATTCCATGGTTCTTGGAGTTCCATGCAGTTTGATTTTCTGGCACTTCCGGTTGTTTATTGACTTTAGATTGGTTGTTATCCTCCTTTTGGTTGTGCGAGGAAGTGAAGGGTTTCTACCTATGCTTCATCTTGGCCGGAACTCCTGCTTCATTTACCTCAGACTCACTCCCTCTGAGCTCCAGCAGTGGGGTAACAGCATGAACAGTCTTCTGTTTCTTTTTTGTTCAGTCTTGGAAGATTTTATGTTTTCAGGAACTTACCTGTTTTTTTCAGACTGTTCAATTTGTTGGCATATAGTTGTTTGTAATATTTTCTAATAATCCTTTGTATTTCTGTGGTGTCTTCTGAGATTTCTTCTCTTTCATTCTTCATTTTATTTACTTGTGTCCTGTCACTTTTTTTCTTGTTGAGCGTGGTCAAAGGTTTATAAATCTTTATCTTTTTAGAGAAAAAGATCTCTGTTACATTGATTTTTTAAAGATTTTATTTATTTATTTATCTTTAGAGAGGAAGGGAAGGAGAGAGGGAGAGAAATATCAATGTATGGTTTCCTCTCATGCGTCCCCAGCTGGGAACTGGCCTGCAACCCAGGCACGTGCCCTGACTGGGAATCGAACCATGGTCATTTGGTTCTCAGGCCCATGCTCAATCCACTGAGCTACACCAGCCAGGGCACATTGATCTTTTATATTGCTTTTTAGACTCTATTTTCTTTATTTCCAATTTAATTTTTGTTATTTTCTTTCTTCTACTCACTTTGGGTTTTGTTTGTTGTTCTTTTTCAAGTTCCTTCAAATGTAAAGTCAGATCATTTATCTGAGATTTTTCTTGTTTTTTGACATAGGCTTGTAATGCTATGAATTTCCCTCTTCAGACTGCTTTCTCAGTGTCCCATAGATTTTGGATTGTTGTTTTCCTATTTTCATTTGTCTTGGGGTATATTTTGATTTCTCCCTTGATCTCATTGTTAAGCCATTCACTGTTTAGTAACATGTTATTTAGCTTCCATGTGTTTTGCTGTTTTACAGTTCTTGTTTTTGTAATTGATCTGTAGTTTCATACCATTGTGGTCAGAAAAGATGCTTGATTATGATTTCAGTCTTCTTAAATTTATTGAGACTTGTCTTCTGTCCTAACATATGGTCTATCCTAGAAAATGTTCCATATACACTTGAAAATGTATACTCTGCTCCTTTGGGGTGAAATGCTATGAACATATCAATTAAATCTGTCTGATCTAGTGTGTCATTTAAGGCTGCTGTCTCCTTGTTGATTTTCTGCCTGGAAGATCTATCCATTAATGTCAATGGGATTTTAAAAGCCCCTACTATGACTGTATTACTGTCAATCTATCCCTCTATAGCCATCAGGATTTGCTTCATATAATTAGGTACTCCTATGTTAGGTTCATAAATGTTTATAAGGGTTATATCCTCTTGTTGGAATGATCCCTTTATCATTACATAGTGTTCTTTTTTGTGTCTTATTATAGCCTTTGTTTTAAAGTCTATTTTGTTTGATATAGGTATTGGTACCCCAGCTTTTTTCATTCACATTTGTATGAAATATCTTTTTCCATCTCTTTACTTTTAATCTGTGTTTGTCTTTCATTCAGTGTGGGTCTCTTATTGATAGCATATATATAGGCCTTGTTTTCTTATCCATTCAGCTATCCTATGTCTTTTCTTTCCTCACCAGAAGACATGCTTACTGATTTTTTAGAGAATGGAAAGGAGGGGGAGAGAGAGAGAGAAACATGGATGTGAGAGAGAAACGTTGATTGGTTACCTCGTGCATACACCTCAACTAGGGATCGAATGCACAACCCAGGCATGTGCCCTGACCAGGAATTGATCCTGTGACCTTTTGGTTTATGAGAAGACTCCCCGAACCAACTGAGTCACACCAGCCAGGACATACTCTATGTCTTTTGATTGGAGCACTTAAGTCATTTACATTTAAGATGATTATTAAGAGTTACATATTTATTTCAATATTATTCTTTATAACTATATTCTTGTTTTTGTTTCTTCTTCTTAAAGAAGACCCTCTAACATTTCCTGCAATACTATTTAGATAATGAAATCTTAGGTTTTTCTTGACTGGGAAGCTCTTTATCTGACCTTTGATTTTAAATGACAGCTTTGCTGAGTAGAGTAATCTTGGTTGTAGTTCCTTGCTTTTCATCAGTTTGAGTATTTTGTGCCAAAATCTTTTGGCCTGAAATGTTTCTGTTGAGAAATAAGTTGATGGTCTTATGGGACCTCTTTTTGTAGGTCACTAGTCAATATGTTTCTCTTGTTCCTTTTAAGATTCTCTCTTTGTCTTTAACCTTTGACATTTTAATTATGATTGTATGGGCTTTATTTTGTTTTATCTTGTTTGGCACTCCCTGTGCTTCCTGTACTTGTGTGCACCTTTTTCTTCACAGGAAAGACTTAAGTCATTATTTCTTCTAATAGGTTCTCAATCTTTTGCCCTCTCTCTTTTTCTTCGATATTCCCATGATGTGGATATTATTACATTTCATTTGGTTCCAGAGGTCCCCTAAACTATTCTCATTTTCTAAATTCTACTTTCCTTTTGCTTCTCTGATTTGGGTATTTTCTGCTATCTTGTCTTCCAGGTCACTGATTCGATCCCCTGCTTTATCTAACCTGCTGTTTTTTTCTTATAGTATATACTTTATTTCAGATATCATATTCTCCATTCTTGACTGGATCTTTTTTTTTTTTTTTAGTTTCTATGTCCATTTTTATGCTTTTGAAGTTTTAAGTTTGTTGAGCATTCTTATAACCATTGCTTTGAATTGTATATCTGGTAGATTCCTTGCCTCCATTTCATTTAGTTCTTTTTCTGGATATTTCTCCTTTTCTTTCATTTGGGCTGTGTTTCTTTGTCTCTCCATTTTGGCTGGCCCTCTGTGTTTGTTTATATATGTTATAGTAGAGCTGCTACATCTCCCAGTATTACTACAGTAGCCTTACGTAAGGTATCTTTTGGGACCCAGTGGTGCAGTCTCCCTGGTCACCAAACTGGTACAGCTGGCATGTCTGTTGTGTGGCTTATGTGGGCCCTGCTATTGTAATTGAGTCTTTTTTTTAATTTATTGATTTGAGGGGCAGGGAAAGAGAGAGAGAGATTTGTTGTTCCATTTATTTATGCCTTCAGTGGCTGATTCTTGTATGTTCCCTGACCAGGGATTGAACCTACAACCTTGACGTATTCAGATAACATTCTAACCAACTGAGTTACCTGGCAAGGGCTGTAATTGAGTCTTGATTGCTATTGGTTTATTTTTGCAGGGGTTTGACTCTCAGGCTGGCTAAAGGTGAGGATTAACCTCAACCACAGTGTAGGAGCTGCTGTGCAGGTGCTGACCACATGAAGCAGAACTTGCCTTAGCAAGGTCTGGTGTCTGCTGAGATTATTCTTTGGATATGCTGCTTGTGGGGTTAATTAGATCCTGTTCTGATGTTGTCTGGAGCTTGCCTCTTGGAGTATTGGTTCTGGGGCCTCTTGGGAGGAAATATGTGCAGGTCAATGTTAGACACTGCTTGTGACTATACCTGGGCAACCTATTTGCAGCTACAAAATAATCCACAGTTTGTGGCTGCTTCTGCTGGGCCTCAGCATGTTGGGGAAGGACCAAGCTGTGCAGTAAGGCCTGGATTCCTCCAACACTGAGCTGTGGCACAGCAGTGAAAAGTCCAAAGCACCTCAAGATCTGCCTGCACCTTCCTCCACCCACCAGCATCCTTGTATGTTTGGTCACTGAGCAAGTCCCTGGCAGTATATGAGTTCTGTGAGGCAGGTTCTCAGTGAGTCATCAGGTAGGGATGAATAATGTTTACAAGACTGATATAAATTTAACTCTGTGTCTGTGCTGGGTCTAAGGCCACTTAGCAAAAGTACCAGAGTACACCAAGGCCTGCTGCCACCCGTTGGGAGTTCATACACCTTTGTGGTGGGACAGAAGGGAGAGAGCTCAGAGGGTTATCAGGAGTAGTCAGTAGCAGAGCTGACCATGTCCAAACAGACCTACACTTGGCAGTGTGAGGGGAGGGCTCTGTAAAACTGGGACATATGAAGGAAAAGTTGACCCCATCCTAGAGCCACACAACTCAGTCTATCCCAGATGCTGGCTTGACCTCCTGGAGAGCCCAAGCTCAGTAGGGTGGGCTGCCAAATGTTGGGAGTGTGCAGCTAGTGGATCTTCCATAGCACTATTTCTCATCGCCTCAGTAGTTTCCAGCCGATAAAAGATGCCTTAAATGTGGAAGCACCTATTTGGATGCTAGGTGAGATTCCTATTTAACAAAATTAACAAATATAATGCAGGTAGAACTCCATTTTAATGATTAATACTAACATAGGCATTTTCATGTAATTAAGCTACATTTGTGCTGCTCAAAATCTAAAGGCCTTTCCAGAGATTAGCATTTTCTCTTAAGAAAAGAACCACAGTCTCAAAGCTGTATTCAACTGCATTTTCTTTCAGATCTTTCATACCCTTTATTCAACTCACATAAGGTCATTCAAAAAGTAACTTAAAGTTGGTAGTTTTCCTATCCCTACAAACAAGGCTTACACAGAAATTTTCAGAGTCCCTTCTAATTGCTTACAGGTAGGCAGATCTAATTCATCTTAACAGCAACTTGCATAACACCTGGTTCATAGGAGTTCAGTACATGTTTTTTGAATTAATGGTTATTTTATGGCTCTATTCTTGTAAAAATAAAAACAAAAAAAAGCTATACATATTGGTCTCTCACAAACCCTGTGAATCAATAGCCTAAAACTTTTCATCCTTTCCTTCCATCTTCAATTTTCAATCCCATGTGTCTTTGTAAAAATAATTTTAAATTAGTATCACAAAGTTTTGTAAACCATTTCTTCTTCCTGTACTCATCCGATGTCATAAGAGGCTCCAGTTTCCACTTTAAGTTGTATCTCTGTCCAATCTATTTTTTAAATTTTATTTATTTATTTTTAGAGAGGGGAGAGGGAGGGAGAAAGAGAGGGAGAAAAACATCAGTGTATGAGAGAAACATCTTTCAGTTGCTTCTCACATACCCATTGACTTGTGGACTGAACCTGCAACAGGCAACCTTTTCATTTGCAGGACAATGCTCAAAATACTAGTCAGGGCTTGACTTCATTTTATTTGTGTCTGGGTTTTAATACCATTTTTTGGAGGAAATATTCACCCTCAACCTTCATCAGTGTGCAATTTCAAATACTGGTGGTGTCCTATGAGAAGGGGCTATTAAAGATATACTGGAGATCCTTCAGAATAAAATCTAGAGCATATTTCAGAATTCATAAGGATTATCGATAATTTCCACACCACTAATCAAACTCCTAAAGAAGCCATCATGTCAAGCCTATTATGCTTGTTTGATTCCCAAATATGTTAGGCCAGATTTTGGTGAATTTCAGAGTGTCTGTTTGCGAGTGTGAGTGAACACATGTGTGTGTGAAAGAAAGAGAGAGAGAGGGAAGAAGAAGAAGACAGGGAAGGAAAAAGAAAGAGAATATAGGATCACATTTTATAATGTTATGAATATTTGAGTTTGTATCTACTAAATATGCAAAATGTTACTTTAAAGAGACATTGACAGTGTTACAGCATGGAACTTTAAAAACATTATGCTAAGGGAAAGAATTCAGTTACAAAAGACTGTACATTGTATGATTCCATTTTTATGAAATGTACAAAAAAGGAAATGCATAGAGACAGAAAGTAGATTAGTTGTTGCCTAGGGCTGGGAGCAAGGAAGGGGGCAGATTGGGAAGAAAAAGGTGAGTTACTGGTAATGGGGTTCCCTTTGAGGGTCGTAAAATGCTCTAACATAGATCATCACGATGTTTGCACAATTCTGTAAATACATTAAAAACTATTGAATTGTACCATTTAAGCAGGTAAATTGAGTGGTATTGTGAAATATATCTCAATAAAGCTGGTATTAAAAGAGAAAGAGATATACACAATTAGGCAGTTTAGCACAGGAAAACCATACTTACATGGATTTGACATGTGATGGCAAAAAACACATATAGAAAGGATCTGCATTGCAAGAGACAAACTTAACGCAGAAGTCAAAACAGCCTTGGAAGATAAAGCAATCTACATTTTGATCACCACAAATGAGATTTAAACAAAACATCTTAAACAAATCAAATGAAGCCAGTAATGCAACCTGGATAGCAAAAGATGATATATTTCTTCTTTGGTACTTTTAGAAAGGTTTAAGTAATCATGTCACTATATTGGTTTAAGGATGGAAACATGCTAGGTTTGAATAACTAATTGCAGTAAGAAAGATAATAGGGCATTTTGTCTACATAACAAAGAGGTTCCTTAGAAAGTATCATGGGAGGGTTGAGGACAAGAACTTTCATTTTGAATTAACAAAAATCTCTTTGATAATTCAGAATCGAGAATGTGCTCACTGGTTTGTTTCTTTATCAGAGACAAAGAGTCACCTGAACAAAGGTGTAATGGATGTTAAGATGTTCACTTACAGATGCACTCCCTGCCAAACATTAGGGAGCACTATGGTAAAATACATCTAATTCAGTGGATGGAATAGAGTATGCCTATAACTATCTAGGCTTAACTAAGCTTTAAAAAAATGTTTTTGAGTCCTCTGGGAAGGACATCATAAGAAATGAAATAAGACACCTAAGGAATATTCTAAATTATGAGTCACCACGCATTTTCTATAAAGAGCCAGACAGTAAACATTTTTGGTATATATAATTTCTGTTGAAAAACTCAGTTCCGCTATTGTAGTTCAACATCAGCCATGGGCAGTAAGTAAGCAAATGGGCATGGTGGTGTGCCAATAAAACTTTGTTTATAATAATAAGCAGCAACAGGTAGGGTTTGAGGCCCACCAGGGTCAGTTTGCTGACCCTGTCTAGATTCCTGAGCTTGCTCTAATATGGACTTTACATCTGGATGCAGTTCTGTTTTAAAAGGGGTATTTAAGATGTGGTTCATAACTAAAGATGTGAAATAGATTAAGTTAAAAATTAGCACCCTTCCCTCATTACAATCTTAGGTCAGCACAATCTTTAATAGCAAGAAGCTGACAGGTGGCTCTATTCTACCTCATTTCTTTTTCACCTTTCAAATTTGAATGCAATCAGAATGGCAACATTTCAACAAGGGGAATAAAATGACAACTACAGCTACCCCTTAATGAGCTCCTCCTATGTGGCAGGACTTATACTAGGAAATTTATACACAGTATCTCATTTAGGGTCAAGATCGAGGTGTAGGTAAACATAGCTCACTTCCTCACAAAACCACATCAAAATTACAACTAAACCATAGAACAAACACCACTCAGAACTGTCAAAAAATGAGTCAAATGGAAGTCCAACAACTGCAGAATTAAAGAAGAAACATCCAGACTAGTAGGAGGGGTGAAGATGTGGAGACCCAGAATGGGCTGGTCCAACATCCATATGTGGTAGATAAAAATTGGGAGGGATATCTCACGAGTGAGGGGCCCCAGCCTAACACCAGGCCCTGCAGCTCAGAGTTTCAGTGCCAGGAAGATAAGTCCCCACAATTTCTGTCTGTAAAAACCAGCAGGGATTGAGCTGGTCAAAGAAACTGCTGGATTCCCAAGCAGTTCCTCTTTTTATGAATTATATTTTATTGATTACTCTATTAAACTTGTCCCAGTTTTTCCCCATTTGCCTCTGTCCACCCATCATCCCTCACTTCCTCAGGCAATCCCCACATCATTGTTCATGTTCATTGGTCATATATATAGGTCCTTTGGCTACTCCATTTCCTATACTGTACTTTACATCCCCATGGTTGCTCTGTAACCACCTATTTCTACTTCTTAATCCCCTCACCTCTTCACCCATTCCCCCACACCCCTCCTATCTGGCAACCATCAAAACACTCTCCATATCCATGATTCTGTGTCTGTTCTGCTTGCTTGCTTGCTTAGTTTGTTTTTTGGATTAAATTCTTGATAGATATATATTTACTTCCATTTTATTGTTCATAGTTTTGATCTTCCTCTTTTTCTTCAATAAGCCCCTCTAACATTTCATATTATAATCATTTGGTGATGACGAACTCCTTTAGTTTTCTCTTGTCTGGGAAGCTCTTTACCTACCCTTCCATTCTAAATGATACCTATGCTGGCTAGAGCAATCTTGGCTGCAGGTCCTTGCTTTTCATGACTTTGAATATTCCTTGCCAATCCCTTCTAGCCCGAAAAATTTCTTTTGAGAAATCAGCTGATGATCTTATGGGAATTCCCTCTAGGTAACTAACTGCTTTTCTCTCACTGCTTTTTAAGATTTTCTCTTTATCTTTAAACTTTTGCATTTTAAATTAAAACGATGTGTCTTTGAGTGAGCCTCTTTACATCCATCTTGTTTGGGATTCTCTTTCTATTTCCTTCACCAAATTAGGAAAGTTTTCTTTCACTATTTTTTCAAATAGATTTCCAATTTCTTGCTCTTCCTCTTCTCCTCCTGACACCACTATGATGCAACTGTTGGTAAGCTTGAAGTTGTCCCAGAGGCTTCTTACAGTATCCTCCTTTTTTTTAATTCTTTTTTTCTTTTTGCTGTTGATTGGTTGCTTTTTGCTTCTCTGTGTTCCAAATCATTGATTTGATTCTCAGCTTCATCATCTGTATTGTTGATTCCATCTATACTGTTCTTTATTTCAATTAGTGTATCCTTCATTTCTGACATGGTATTTTTTATACTGTTGTGGTCCTCACTAAGTTCCTTGAGCATCCATATGACCAGGGTTTTGAACTCTGCATTTGATAGATCTCTTATCTCCATTTTGTTTAGTTTGTTTATCTCCATTTCTTTTCTTGGAGTTTTGATCTGTTCTCTCATTTGGGTTATGTTTCTTTGTCTCTTCATTTTGGCAGCCTCCCTGTGTTTGTCTATGTATTAAGTAGAGCTGCTATGACTCCCTGTCTTGGTAGCATGGCCTAATGTAGTGGGTATCTTGTAGGGTTCATTGGAACAGCCTCCTCTATCATCCAAGCTGGGTACTCGAGGTGTGCACTTCATTGGGCTGAGTACACCCTTTCCTTGTACTTGAGCCTTGACTGCTGTTGGCAGGTCAATGGGAGGGATTTAGCCAGTCCAGTCAGCTGGAAGGACTGACTGTGACTGCTGACCACCAAACTCTGCCCTCCACGGAGAATCAGGTGTGCAAGGACCCAGCCCACAGAGCAGTGAGAGAAAAGCAGTTAGTTACCTAGAGGGAATTCCTATAAGATCGTCAGCTGATTTCTCAAAAGAAATTTTTCTGGCTAGAAGAGATTGGCAAGGAATATTCAAAGTCATGAAAAGCAGGGACCTGCAGCCAAGATTGCTCTAGCCAGCATAGGTATCATTTAGAATGGAAGGGTAGGTAAAGAGCTTCCCAGACAAGAGAAAACTAAAGGAGTTCGTCATCACCAAACCATTATAATATGAAATGTTAAAAGGGCTTATTAAAAAAAAATAAGAGGAAGCCCTGGCTGGTGTAGCTCAGTGGATTGAGCATGGGCCTGTGAATCAAACAACTGCAGTTCAATTCCCAGCCAGGGCACATACTAAGGTTGCAACCAGTTCCCAGCAGGGGATGCACGAGAGGCAACCATATATTGATATTTCTCTCCCTCTCTCCTTCCCTTCCCCTCTAAAGATAAATAAATAAAATCTTTTTTAAAAAGTGTATCACTACAGCGCGTGGAATAAAAGAATCTGAGAGTGGGAACTTAGAATATCTGGCACAGTGCCATTATACAGATGGGAAAAGTGGTGACCAAGAAGGAAAAGATATAGATTTGGTAATAAATGAGGATCTCCCTGATTGTTCATGTCATGAAGAACAAGTGGGGCACACAGCTCTATCATGGCTCTCTCCCAGTCGTGTCAAGTCCTCTTCTTCCTGTCGCTCTGCCTCAGTCTGGGGTTACGAAATGACCAGTGGCTGTTAGCTTTAACATGAATAACAATCCCCAGGTGATTCTAAATGCAGAAGCCTGCAACTCCATTCCTTTCCTGGATTATAAAGGATTGAACCCGGGGAACTGGCATATAGTCAAGATTCTGATGAGCCTGAGAACCACACATTTGGGAAACATTGGTAGGGCCCTTGGCAGGGTGGACAGAAGAATGTCCACAGGGATGTCAGCCATTCGCTGGAACAGTCAGGTGAGTTCGGAGTGGTATGGTGGGGGGCGTGACCATGGTTTCTCTTTTGGAGGAGTGATGGAGAGAAAGGGAAGGCCTCTTCCTCTCCCCTCATTTCCTCTGCAGCTTGCATAGAGATGGAGCCTGGGAGACAGAGGTCTCCAGTGGGATTAAAGATGCTCCCTTGACAGGTAACAAATTCCTCACTAATTATGTAATTATTTTATTACACAGTCTTAATGAAGAAAATACACATACCACTCAAAGCCTAAAAAAGAAGGCTGTAGTCAGGACTTACCCAATGTAATAAATCCTCTCCATCCCATTAAAAAAAAAAGTGTATCACTTAAAAAATAAATTAAAAAAGAGGAAGATCAAAACTATGAATAATAAAATAGAGGTAAATACATATCTATCAAGAATTTAATCCAAAAAACAAACTAAGCAACCAAGCAAGCAGAACAGACACAGAATCATGGATATGGAGAGTGTTTTGATGGTTGCCAGATAAGAGGGGTGTGGGGGAATGGGTGAAGAGGTGAGGGGATTAAGAAGTAGAAATAGGTGGTTACAGAGCAACCATGGGGATGTAAAGTACAGTATAGGAAATGGAGTAGCCAAAGGACCCATACATATGATCCATGGACATGAATGGTGTGGTGGTAGCCCAAGGGAGTGGGGGGTACTGTGTGGAGGGTGGCAATGGAGGAAAATTTGGGACAACTGTAATAAAATATAATTAAAAAACACTATCTCATTCAATGCTAATAACTATTCCAATAATGGAGGCATTATTATCCTCATTTTCAGATGAGAAAACTAAGGCTTACAGTATAAGTAATTTTTGCCCAATGTCATTTGGCTTGTAACATGGGAGCTGGGGCAGAGAGAATTCCATCTTGTGTCTGACTGTACAGCCTAGTGTTAGAACCAGAGGATCTTATGAGAAATGTTCACTATAGTTTTATTCCAAGAAATAAAGAACAGGAAAAACTGCTGATGATTTCACATTTCTGACTTCCATGGAAAATTGCTTAGCCCTACTGGTGACAAATCTCACAGATAAGCAGGCATGTTTATGATACTTATTTCTAACTTAATGTTAGCTGTGTATAATAGCATGCATTTGGCCCTGGCTGGTGTAGCTCAGTGGATTGAGCGCGGGCTATGAACCAAAGGGTCACGGTTCAATTCCCAGTCAGGGCACATGCCTGGGTTGCAGGCCAGGTGCCCAGTGGGGGCCATATGAGAAGCAACCACACATTGATGTTTCTCTCCCTCTCTTTCTCCTTCCCTTCCCCTCTCTCTAAAAATAAAGAAATAAAATATTTAAAAAAAATAGCATGCATTTGTTTTCATAAGTCTACACACGGTGTTTTCTTTCAACCAAATGGCACTATCAACTCTGAAAGGTAAGTCAATGGATTCACGCAATAACAATCCATTCCAATGGCAACAAATAGAATATAATTCTCTTTTTTTAGTAACATTTTTAGGTGATGTGCAGGATTAAAAACAGTTATTTCAGCACTGTGAAGATTTGAATCATGGGTGTTTTATCTCCAGGCTTTATTCTATAGAATATTAAATTATAGAATAATTCCAGTGAAAATTTTAATCAAACCAGTTATTTGTTACAAATATAAAGCAACAGATTTTCAGTTTATCCTCTAGGCAGGATATACATAGTGGACAGAGACATAATCTATAAAAATTTCCAGAAAACACAACACAAATTTTCCTACCTATGAACTCTAAATTATGGGTCACATAAATCATTGTGTGGGGATAGTTGTAAGCAAAACAAATGCATTATAAAATAAATGTGTTGATAACAAAAACACCTATAGCATATGGCTGAAATTTTAATTTTATACAGTAATAAGTTTTCCTGAAGCATCAAATTTATTTATTTATTTTTTATTTTTTTGTTCAAGTACAGTTTTCTGTCTTTTACTCCCATCCCAGTCCACTCACCCATCCCTCCCTACCTTTCTCCCATTTCCACCCCCCACCCTAAGTTTTGTCCATGTGTCCTTTATATTTGTTCCTGTAAACCCTACCCCTTTTCCCCTGAAATTCCCTTCCCTCTACCCTCTAGTCACTGTCAGACTGTTCTCAATTTCAATATCTTTGGTTATATTTTGCTTGTTTGTTTGTTTTGTTGTTTAGATTCCTGTTAGAGGTGAGGTCAAATTTAAAACTAAAATAATTTGATTTGTATTAGAAGGGAAATTATAGACCATCTCCCTCACATTACAGATAAATAAAACTGAGGCCTATAGAAGTAAAATGACTTGCCCTAATGTTTTGGTTCTTTTAAAATCCTACTATAAATTTATAATCTGGCATTTGGAGGATTATAATTTTCTTTCTATGTAATTCAATTTTTTTAAAAAATTATTTTATTTATTTATTTTTAGAGAGAAGGGAAGGGCGGGAGAAAGAGAGGAAGAGAAACATCAATGTGTGGTCGCCTTTCACGTTCTCCCTACTGGGGACCTGGCTCACAACCCAGGCATGCGCCCTGACTGGGAAATGAACTGGTGCCCCTTTGGTTCCCAGGCCAGTGCTCAATCCACTGAGCCACACCAGACAGAGCTGTAATTCAATTTTAGGTGTGAATTTGCAAATAAGTTAGATAATGCTCCAGTGACATTGCCTTAGCTTGTACCATATAGTAGGGTGGAGTCCTTTCCAGCTGTCAGTTTCCTGGGCAAAGGAAGTCAACAAAAGGGTGAGTTCAAATGGCAGGTAGGGTGTAATGAGTCTCCAAAGTCTTACGTCTGTATAGCAAAAGTAGGGCTGGGACTGACCAAAATCAGGCACTTGGCCAACCAAATGAAATGCAAAGTGCAAGCTTTCAAGACATGATCCAAGATGAGGGCTTGACAAGAAAACAAAGGAAGGCAAAGGAAACCTGAAACGCAGCAGAGTGATGATTTGCTAGTTTTGAGACAGTGCCTCTGGACAGATCACACCAGGCAAAGAGCCCTTATTCAGACTTCTCTTTGAGTCTGTCCTCTAATCATTTACTCAGATTCTAAGAAGCATAAAAGCCACTACTTATTCCTTGGAAAGCTGGAGTAAATTATTCACATCATTAGAAACAATTCAGTGTCTGCAAAGAGGTCACTTGCCAGGTCATTCTGCCACACAATGGAAAGAATTTATCTAGTTTGCTTCCTTAATTCTTTCTTCCTTACCTTCTTATTGAGTCTACAAAATTCTTTATCTTCTGTTAAAGGTTAATTAAGCCCTCTCTCTTCAAGTCTGAGAAAAATTCTAGCTTTATTTATCCTTTCCAATTGTTAAAATCTTGATTGAAACAGATTCTGCTCATTAAAATGACATAATAATTTTAGATCAGTGTAAGTTGTAACTTTAGTAGAGCAGAAAATGCACCAAGGAGAGAGGCATAGATAACAGATTTCAAAGTATTGGCTGTACTTATTTTAAACCCAAATATGAGTACCAGCCTCTCCTACTTCCCAGCAACATATGATTATGTATTGGAGCTCCCCAGCTGCACAGAATGTACATGCAGAACTAGAGCCAGTTGTCCAGCATTCTTCCTTCTTTAAAATTTGTTTTGAAACATTTAAAATAGTAAGATGTAGCATTTTTTTACCAGAAATAATTCAGAATATTAAGGTCTTTTCTACATCTTATTTTCCATTTTGAGTTAAATATAATTTTTTAAAAAATGAAGAAATGTAATAGAGAATTGCATACTTGAAACCTATATAATTTTATTAACATCACCCTAATAAATTCAGTAAAAAAATTCTAATAATAGTGGAGTTAGTAGATACCCTTTCCACACTAGGCACACAATTTACTTTTGAAGTGAGAATAATCTACTTTGTCAAGTTAGGGAACTTTCCTTTCATTTCTATTTTATTAAAATATTTTTTTAAAAATAAGACAATAAATTAGTACTTTCATTAATATTTATATTGACCCAAATTTTTAGTGGAGGAAAGAAATCCTCTGAAGATTTGGAACAGCTCAGCCTCTAAAAGGCAGGTAAGAAAATGGGGCTAATTAAATGCTTATTAGTAGTACTATAGTGTTTTCCAAATGTCTCACAGTGTTTTATAAATAATTAGAAGTACAATTCTGTTACTAAAAGTGAGGCGAATTCATAATTTATAACAACATATATGAAAAGATAAAGCATTATACAAATTCAAGAAATGCATAAGCATTAGTAGTTTCCTTCAATTATTTTATTTTATTTTATTTGCTTTTCTTTTTTTTAAATTTTATTTTAATTGTTGTTCAAGTACAGTTCTCTGTCTTTTACTCCCATCACAGTCCACCCCCCAGTGCTCCCCACCTCCCTCCCATTTCCACCCCCCTTAGTTTTTGTCCATGTGTCCTTTTATACTTGTTCCTATAATCCCTTCCCTTTTTCCCCTGCAATTCCTTCCCCTCTGGTTACTATCAGCCTGTTTTCTATTTCAATGTCTTTGGTTATATTTTCCTTGCTTGTCTGTTTTGTTGCTTAGGTTCCTGTTAAAGGTGAGGTCATATGGTGTTTGTCTTTTACCGCCTGGCTTATTTCACTCAGCATAATGCTTTCCAGTTCCATCCATGCTGTTGCAAATGGTAGAAGCTCCTTCTTTCTTTCTGCTGCATAGAATTCCATTGTGTACATGTACCATAGTTTTTTGATCCATTCATTTCTTCAATTATTTTAAATATATAAAATGAAAGTCCCATGTTCAGAGCTAATTTCTGTTTTTAGTTTTCCTAAAGCCATTAAATAAATTATAATGGCTTGGTGCTCCATGGAAACTAAATATTTGCTTAAACATGAACATCTACAAACTTAAAGCCAGTAGCTTAAATATCAGTACAGGTTATAATTCTTTTTCCTCACCACTAAGATAGCTCATTTCAATTACTGCCCTGAAGGCTTAATAACAATCTCATAAAATGACTATTGGTTTGCACTACTCAACAACTCAATCTTTATTGCAAAACCCTTTATTTCTATAACACAACTAAGCATATTTTTAGATTATTTAATGAGATTTAATTTGATAAGAAATAGATTTTCATGGTATATGTAGATTGGGCAATGTTTTTTGGAATACAAAAATGAGAAATTAACATAAACACAATATTTTTAAGATGCAACATGAAGGTTGTCAGGTTTATTTGGTACTCTTCTCTATATTTGCTTCAGGCAACTGTTCTTTTATTATTGCTTGGGTTCTGGCTATGGTCTGGAAAGTCTGGAAAGCTGGTTGATACATATTCATGATTTGCAGTAATTACAAGTAAAAATGGTTGCATTGAGAATCACTTTTAATTTCTCATTTTTTTCCTCCTCAGTGTTGTGGAGTCGTAAGTTTAAAAACTTTAGAAAGTTATTGTTGTACCTGTTCCAACACCTTCTTGGAAAAGCACAGAATAGAAATCACTTCTCTTTATTAAAAACTGAATGCAAATGATCAGATATGTAAACCTTAATATGCAAATTAGTGAAACATTGCACAGATTTTCTGCTGCCACTTTTCACCCCCTCCCACATTCCATTACATTGTAGCCAAACCAGATATTTCATCATTTCTCAAATATACCTGTATACCTATATAACCCAGTTTGGAGGGTGGAATGGAAAATATGTGTATTTATAGAGAGTCAGAACTTGGTTTGAATATGTCTCTTACTATCTGTGTGGCTTTGGGAAAGTCTCTGTGTGCATTGGTATCCTCATTAGAAAATTCAGAGAATTCTCACTTCAGCATAGGCTAGATACAAAGCATGTAGTAAATTAAGTGTGATTGAATGAAGGATTAAATATTGCATATATAATAATATTGTTATATAATACTTATCATTTATCCTTTGTTTCTCTCTGAGGTCTGCTTTCATGTTCCTTTCTAACTCAACAAATCCCTAACTATCCTTCAAGTCCCACATCAAGTGACAGGTCTTTGGAGATCATTTCTCCAGCCCCTCATAATATTTCACACCTAACTTTCAAAGCACTATTTAAGGTCGAATCACTGCCCTGAAGAACCTTCTTATATCTAGTTGGGGAAATGGACAAATTAATAATGACAAAAATACATTTCCCCAACTAGACATAGGAAGCTCCGTAAGGGCAGTGATTCCACCTTACAGGATATTGTTTCCCTATTTTTCTAACTAAATCCCAGGTACTTAGTTAGAAATAGGCATAATAGAGTAAATTAATGTTTGATGAAAGATGAAGAACAGACTGTCTGCCAGAGTTTTTACTAGAATGTAGGATTTCACTATGAAATCTTTCAGGGAAGTCCCTTTTCCTCATATGTTCAGTGCCAATACAATGTGTGGATCAATAAATGTCTGTTGAATTCATGTAGGCAAAAATCTGTCTTTAGGCCTTTTTTGCCCATTCTTTTCCTTTATTTGAGTAACTTCAAAGAAGCATTACAGTATTTGCTTTCCCACATTCACTCTCAGTCTCTGTTTTCTTTTGCTAAGTAGCAAAGCATAGGTTTGAATAAGATAAACTCATCTCTGTGAGTCAGTTATTTACTAATTCCTTGCTATCCCTCTTAATAGTATAAATGTCCTGGCAAATATTGGTCTATCAGGTGTCATGGCAGCCTGTGTGAGAGGAGTGGGGAGGGGAGATTTGGATGCATGATCCTTAAAATATCTTTCAAATTATATTGCATACAGTGGCCACCCAGTATGTTAGTTGGTGTGACAAGTTAGATTCAGCTCATCAACCTGTGAAATCCCTCAGTTTTGAAACTGTCCTTTTAAATACAGAGAATTAAACTCACCAAGTCTAAATCCCTGCTTTGAGTTTGGGAATGCTCAAGTAATGACCTCCTATGGAGCTGGGAAAAAAGTCCTGGCTCTAACTCCCTCCCAGATTACTTGAAGTGACTCCCACTTTGGATTCATTTGCCTAGCAACTAAGAAAGGACCATTTCCCATGTTGATTTTAATATGAAGAAATTTGGATTCTAGGTGCATATTTCACTAGCAGGCAGTGTACTAGAATTATCTCTGTCTCATCAGTCTCTCAGGCATGATCAATGTAAAATTAATATGGATGCGTAAGATTTTTGGTATTTTCTCAAGCCAAGTTAGTCTTTGATAGTGTGGATTAAATATCCCAGCATGTGTCTTCTTTCTTTCCAGTCTTTTATTACCAAAATTAACTCCTTCCCAACCATCCAACAATGGTCAAAGAAGGAATAAAGCATTTATCTTATAATTACAATTTAAAATTCTTAAAGGAAAGTCTTTTCTGTTGAGAAAACATTAAAAAAATATTAGTGTTATGTTGATCATTTGATGTATTGGATTATATAAGGAGAAACATTACATTCTAAGAATCCTAAATTAGAATATAGTTAGACTAAGGAATGCTGGTAAAATGTTTATTTTACTTTATCCTGATACTTGTTTTATCTCCCTTTAGACATCTTTTCTCAGATACTCTTGTCTTTACTCCATATCCCTCTTTTTCAATTAGGAAGACAGATAAGTAGTTGTTTTGGGAATATAAATTCACTAGCATTCCATAAATGGATTCCAGTGGCTGCTACAGAAACAAGTGGTGAGTGTTTTCTGTCACTTGCAAACTATAAATTAATTAGGTTATTCTTCTTTATGTTATGCATTCAGAGGGACTTTTGAAATACAATTTGTTGCATTTTTTGATTATACAAATAACATATGGTCATTGTAGAAAATTGATAGTACAGGAATATACTAACAGAATAATAAAATTTTCAACACTTAAAAATAATGGCTGCTAGCATTTTGATGAATTTATTTACAGTTTTTAATGTGCATATAATATATTTTTAAAATTGAAATCATATTATATATAACATGCTAGATCTTAGCTTTTCAAAGTGTTCTTGCATCTGAAACATTTTCAGTTACCATTAGTATTTGAAAACATGATTTTAAAGTGTTATATAAAATTTTGTGATATGAATATTTCATGGGTTATTTATTAAAAATAGCATGCTTTTAATGTTGGAAATTCATTTTAATTCCAATTTTTCCATCTTAAAAATAATTTTGTACATAAACTTTGTCTGAATTTCTGGGGTTTTTTAGAGTGAAAATTAAGTTAAATTTAATTAAGTTAAATAAAAATAATTACATAAAATAAGAAAATGTTGGTATACAGATGCTTCTCTACAGTTAATGGTGAATCAGTCTTATAGAGGAAAGTAAGCCTGTACTTAATCCAGAGATATTTGTTTTTTTTAATTTTATAAAATTTTTAAATTTAAATTATTGTATTGTTGTTCAGTTACTGTTGTCTGTATTTTCTCCCTACCCTTTCCCCCACCCCCTCCAAAGCCACCTTTCTCCCTTGCTTCCACTCTCCCCCTTGGTTTTGTCCATGTGTCCTTCATAGTAGTTCCTGAAAACCCTTCTCCCCACTGTCCTCTCCCCGCTGTCCTATGGCTATTGTTAGATTGCTCCTAATTTCAATGACTCTGGTTATATTTTCTTTCCTTTTTCCTTTTGTTGATTATGTTCCAGTTAAAGGTGAGATCATATGGTATTTGTTCCTCACCACCTGGTTTATTTCATTACACTACAATCCTACAAAGGAACTGTGTCTGTGTGTAAATTTTTATAAAAATATCATATTAATTTTTTAATTTTTAAAAAAAAGTTTGTACTGCCCTGACTGGTGTGGTTCAGTGAGTTGGGCATCATCCTGCAAACAGATCGCCAGTTTGACACATGCCTGGGTTGTGAGCCAGGTCGCCAGGTGGGGGCATACAAGAGGCAACCCAATCAATGCTTCTCTTGCACATCAGTGATTCTTTCCCTCTCTTTCTTCCTCCCTTCCCCTTTCTTTAAAAATAAATAAAATCTTTAGAGAAACATAAAGTTTGTGCCAATTTATCCACCCACCATCAGTGTTTGAGTGTGCCTGTCCATTTCACTGGACCATCTCCCAGATAATCACTTAAACGTGTTTAATATGAATGACAAAATAGTGTATATCACAGTTATTTTAAAATATTGAACATTTAAAAATATATTCATTGTGTTCTTGAAATTATCTTATGTGTATTCATGTCTATTCTTGTCCTTTATTTTCTTTTTAGATTTTTATGAACTTTTTAACAAATATTATATACATTTTTTAGAGAGAGGGAAAAGAAAAGAGAAAAAGAGGGAGAGAAACATGGATGTATGAGACATACATTTGTTGGTTGCCTCTCGCATGACCCCAACTGGGGACCTGGCCTACAACCCAGGCATGTGTCCTTACTGGGAATCGAACCACTGACCTTTCTGTTCACAGGCCAGCACTCAATCCCCTGAGCCACACCAGCCAGGGCAAGTTTTTATAAGCTTTTTAATATTTCAAATCTATCACATTTTTTTAATGTTTGCTGCAAGTATTTTTTCCCAGTTTGTGCCTTCTTTTAAGTTTTCTTATTTAATAATGGCTTTTAAGTTTCATTTAAAAATATTTTTGTAGTCCAAATTCACTGATTTTTATTTTCTTCCATTGCTTCTATGCTTAAAAATCCATTCTTATTCACTAGAGTTTTAAATTAAGTTTATAATGTTTTTATAATCTTATTATTTTTTTTATTTTTGACACAGTCTCATAATTTTGAAGGCAACGGATTTGTTCTATACAACTACAAATACAGCTATAGCTGCACTTTGTTCATTTATAGACAGACTTGAAAGTATGAGTGATAAAAGTAGAAGCAGCTATAATTTCTTTTAAACATGATCATGTGTGGAGACATGATTCTTAAGAAGTATTTTGGAAAAAGACTTGAAATATTGATGTTTTATTGCAGTGAACAATTGTGTTGATTGAATGTTCTACCTTATTCAAATTACATTGTGTGAAAGCTCTGTAATTCAAGGCAACACAACACTCATACTGAAAAATCCCCCAGAAATTTTCACTTTGAGGGTTATCCGATTGTAGCTTTATTTCAGAATAGTTTAACAGCATTTCTCAAAGGGTAGTCTTTGGGCCTTTTACATCATAATGACTTAGATTACTTGTTAAAATGGAGGTTCCTGCATCCACACATCCAAACACAATAAATTAAATTGTGTGGAGTTGAGTTCTCATAATCCTCATTTGAATAAGTATCACAGGTGATTCTGTTGCATTCTAACATTTGAGAATCTCTGGTTTAGGAAGGAACATTAGTTTAAGAGGTGGACCCATGGGGGCAAAGAATAGAAACATCCATGTGAGAACTTGCTGTCAAAGAAAGATTTGAAAGTAGTACATCAGCCAATAGGCAGAAGGAACAGTCAGGATGCAACAGAGTATATGTGGAAGAGCACTGGTATATTAATTAGAACAAGGGGCTCTTCTACTTAATATCCTGTGTCCTAGGGCAGGTCACGATTCTTCAGGCTTCTGAACCTTAAAATGGGGATTAAAAATATGGTGGTGGAGTAGGTAGAAGTTACACTTACCTCCTCCCAGTAGTAAATCAGAATTACAACTAATAATAGAGCAATCAACCTGAATATCCAACTAAAGACTAGTGGAACAAAAGTCTTACAACCAAATATGTACAGAAGAAGCCACCCTGAGACTGGTAGGAATGATGGAGATGTGAATAGGGCTGGTTCTACATCCATGTGCAGCAGTCGAGAATCTAGAGGAGTATCTCAGCTACCAAGGATGTCCTGAGAAGCACAAGGTCCCAACCCCATGCCTGGCTCCCCAGCCCAGAGCACCAGTGCTGCAAAGTGGAGCCCATGTTACATCTGGCTGTGAAAATCAGTAGGGATTCCATCTGCCAGGGCTACACAGGAGACTGCTAGAAACCCAGATGATCTCTTAAAGGGCCAGCACACCCTGGACTCCAGTGGCAGGGAGGTGCCTCAAAGTGGACTGCAGTCATACAGGGAGAGACTAGGTTGTATGGCTTTAGGAAAAAGACTGGAAGGACAGCAACCAATGAACCAGTGCTGAGTTCCTCTCCCATACAACCAACAGATGCCATTTTTCCTGGGTCAAGCAGTCCCCTCCATATGGCATCAGCCTAAGATACACAAGACCTGCCTTTCTGATGCCCCGTTGCACAGCACTGCCAACTTTGTGCCTTGAGAAGGAATCAGCTAGCAATGGCCACCCTGGGATGGTGGTGCAGTCTTTCTTAGAATGTTCTTGAGGAGATCTGGACAAACATAGAGGATGTCAGAGACACAAAGAGAGAGACTGAATTATGTTGTTTCAGGACAAGAACTCTCTTTCCATCATGCATCCTGGCCAGGGCCACAGCACCATGGCATCAGCCTGAGGAGATACACTAGCCACACCTTGCCAAAACCCAGTGGCTCAGCCCTGTCAAGTTTGTGCCCTACAAAAGAATGAGTTAGCTGCAGCCAGCTTGGACCCTAGTGCAGCCTTTCTTGGGAGGCTCTTGAGGAGATCTGGGAAGACTGAAGCGGTGTCTGTGATATACAAGGAAAGACTGAATTTTGTGCTCTAGGGCAAGGTCCATTTTTCCAATAAGCCCCAACCGGTGCCAACATTCATGTGAAGAGCCCTCCTTCCACACTGTCAACTTTTAATCTCTTTTAACCAGATGAACTCTGTGGCCTCACTCTGATGACTCCTTGAGACCTTTCCCCAATGGAAAGGTCTGCAGGACCCAGGGAGGTGACATCTGGCCTTGGTATACCCTGAGATTTTTGCTGAGCAACCTCAGACCCAACATTGGTGTCAAGTTTGAATCTGTATCAACTTGGTGAACACCACTCACCCCTACCTGGTGACTCATGCAAACCTACCTCATGCAACTGGCACACCAAAGAGGATCTTGCAGTGACTGAGAATTACAGGAAATTTGTAGGCAAAGGTGGACCTCAGAGTTCCTTGGTTCTCTTGCTGACCTGTCCCTGGCCTGGTACTGGTAGAAACCAATCTTGCTACACAGCTTGGATATTCCCATGTATACCCAGGCCCAACAGAGGTAGCCACCAACCATGAATCACTCTGTAACTACAAACAGGTAGCCCAGGACCAGGCACAAACAGTGTCTGACAATGATCTGAACCGGAGTTACCCCCAAGAGGGTCCAGGACCAACAGACCCAGTGGCAGGATTCAGACCACATCAGAGCACTATGCAATTACCTCCACAAGCAGCACACTAAAAAGGAGATCTTGGTAGGCAACAGAACCCACTGGAGCTAAAGACTCATGAAGTCAGTCCCCTTGTAAGAGCTCATATACTGTTGTCAACATCAACTCTCACAGTTGTAAAGACTGAGGGTCACCATGACCCACAGACAGGCCAAAAGCAATCAAGATTCAACTGTGTCAGTAGGGGTCTCATAACTAACACAGGGACATTCCTGGAGCACCCAGCTCAGGTGATCAGGAAGACTGCACCACTGAGCCCCACAGGACACCTACTACATAAGGCTACTCTACCAAGACAGAGAGACATAAAAAATTGACGTAATACACAGAAATAAACCAAGACAGGCAGCCAAAATGAGTAGATAAACATGTCCCAAATGAAAGAACAGGACAAATTCCAGAAAAAGAAATAAGAAAATGAGGCAACCTACCAGATTACAGAGTTCAAAATAGTGCTAATGGGGATGCTAAAGGGACATAGGGGAAGAATGTAGAAACTCAATGACAACTTAAACAGAGAGATAGTTAGCATAAAAAAAAAGATATACAAACCATAGAAAAGAAACAGTTAGAAATGAAAAATGTAATATCAAAAAAAGAATACGCTAGAAGGAATCAGCAGCAAAATAGATAAATCAGAGGATCCATTCAGTGATATGGAAGACAAGGTAACAGAAAACACCTAATGAAATCACCAAATAGAAGAATTTAAAGCTGATCTTCTCTGAGGAACAGATTGAACAGTCAACCAAATCCCAGCTATATGGAGGTTGAAGGCCAAAAATCTAGAGGACAATGACAAACAGTCAGTGGGAGCTGTGAACACCAATACACCTGCTGGAAGAGAGAATCCACCAACAAAGGAACCACCAACAAATTAAAAAAAGGAAGATAGTGGAGGAATGAGTGAAAATCACAATAACCTCAACTCAGGACTGATCTGGAATTACAACTAAATGGTAGAGAAATTGTCTAGAACAAACAACTGAACAATAGCTAGGTAGAAGCCTCATAACCTTGGACAGACTGAAGAACCAACTTTGACACAACCTGTTCTCACCTGCACAACAGCATACAACATGTGGTGGGTGGAGTGGCCCTCAGTCAACCAGCTGGAGGGAAGGACCCACCAAAGAAAAACCCAACAACATCCAAAAACTAAACACATACATAGAACTAACATAAATGACAGCCCAAGAGCAGGAAGTTCAGGAGATCAAGAAGACTGCACCTCTGATTCTCACAGATCTCCTACCATAGAAGTTCACACCACAAACTCAGGGAGTCAGAACAGATCAATTTAAGAAGCAGAGGCTAACAAGAAGAGTCTCACAAACAACGGGAAGACAAAGAAACAATCCCCAAATGAAAGGAAAGGAGGAAGTCTCAGAAAGAATGCTAAATGAAATACAGGCAACTCAACTATCAGATATAGATCTCAAAGCAATAGTTATCAGGAAGTTCAAAGAGCTCACTGTGAATTGCCAAAAACTATAGGGAAACTACAATGAACTCACTGCAAACTATATCAACATGAAACAGGAGAAAGAAACTATCAACAAAAGCCAAGAGGAAATGCAGAACACAATTTCTGAGTTGAAGAACACAGTAGAAGGAGTCAAAAGCAGGCTACATGAAGTAGAGGATCAGATCAATGAGCTGGAGGACAATGTAGTAAAAAAACTCCCAGAAAGAGCAAGAAAAGGAAAAAAGACTCAGAAAGAACAAAGAGGTGTTAACAGAACTGCAGGACAACATGAAATGTAAAAATATCCATATAATAAGCATACCAGAAGGAGAAGAAGAAGAGCAAGGGATAGAAAACCTGTTTGAAAAAGTCATGATGGAAGACTTCCCCAATTGGATGAGAGAAAAACTCACACAAATCCAGGAAACACAGAGAGTCCCATTCAAGAGGAACCCAAACAGGCCCACCTCCAGACATATCATCATTAAAACAGTGAAATTCCAAGACAAAGAGAGAATCTTAAAGGCAAGAGGGAGAAACAGGAAATAATACACAAGGAGGCCCTGATAAGGCTACCAGTTGACTTCTCAATGTAAATACCACAAGCCAAGAGGGAATGGCAAGAAACATTCTAAGTAGAGAAAACCAAGGGCCTGCAACCAAGACTAGTCTATCCAGCAAGGTTCTCAATTAAAATAGAAGGCTAAATAAGGAGCTTCCTTGACAAAAGAAGCCTTAAAGAACATACCTCCTCCAAAGTAACTCTACAAGAGATGCTAAAGGGTCTACCTTAAGAATAGGAAGGAAAACAGTGAAAGAGAGAGAGACGAACACAAGTGCAAAAAAAGGCAATGAATTAATCCCTATTAATAATAACCTTAAATGTAAATGGATTAAATGCCCTAATTAAAAGACATAGAATAGCTAAATGGATAAGAAATCATGACCCACATATACGCTGCCTACATGAGACCCACCTGAGGACAAAAGACCTACACATACTGAAAGTGAAGGGCTGAAGTGAATATTCCAAGAAAATGGACAGGAAAAAAAAGCCAGGGTAGCAATACTCATATCAGACCAAATAGACTTCAAAAAAGAGCCATAAAGAGAAACCCAGAATGTCACAGAGAATACTCAAGGGAAGACCATATCAAGAATACATAAACATTCTAAATATATAGGTACTGAACATAGGAGAACCCAAATACATGAAGAAAATCTTGTAGGACTTCAAGAAAGATGTTGACAGCAACACAATTTTACTAGGGGATTTTAACATAATATTGTCAAAGATGGATAGGTCTTCCATACAGAATATCAGAAAAGATACTGAGGCATTGAACAATGCCCTAGATCAAATGGACTTATTGACATATATAGAGAGAGCCATTCATCCCAAAGAAGCTAAGTACACATTCTTTTCAAATACACATGGAACATTTTCAAGGATAAACCACATGAAAGGACACAAAACAAGCCTCTACAAATTCAAGAAAATTGAAATCATGTCAAACATTTTCTCCAACCACAAGGGACTGAAACTAGAAACCAACCTCAAGGAAAAAAAAATGGCCCTGGCTGGCATAGCTCAGTGGATTGAGTGCGGGCCTGCCAGCCAAATGATCGGGGTTCAATTCCTAGTCAGGGCACATGCCTGGGTTGCAGGACAGTTCCCAGTGGGGGAAGCACAGTTCCCAGCGGGGGAAGCACGAGAGGTGACCATACATTGATATTTCTCTCCCTCTCTCCTTCCCTTCTCCTCTAAAAATAAATAAATAAAATCTTAAAAAAAAAAAAACCAAAATGCTCAAAGTCATGGAGGTTAAATATCATGCTATGAAACAATCAATGAGTCAAGAATGAGATTAGGAAAGATATCAAAATATCTAGAAACAAATGAAAATGGACTCACAACAACCCAAAACTTATGGGACACAGCAAAGGCCATTCCGAAAGGGAAGTTCATAGTGATACATGCCTACCTAAAAAGGATAGAAACATTTCAAACAAACAACCTAATCCTATGTCTACAAGAACATGAGGAACAACAACAAAGACAGCTCAGAGCAAGTAGAAGGAAGGAAATAACAAAGACCAGAGCAGAATTAAAAGACATAGAGACTAATAGCACAATTCTAAGGATCAGTAAAACCAGGAGCTGGTTTTTCGTAAAGATAAGCAAAATCCACAAGCCTTAAGCAGACTCTTCAAGAAAAAAAGATGGAGGGCCCACATAACCACCATCAAAAATGGAAGAGTAGAAATTACAAGTGACACCACAGAAATACAAAGGACTGTAACAAATTAGTATGAAGAACTATATGCCAAGAAATTGGAAAACTTAGGTGAAATGGACAAATTTCTAAAATAATATAATCATCCAAAACTGAATGAAGAAGAAGCAGAAAGCCTGAACAGACCAATAACAGTGATGGAATTGAAGCAGTAATCAAAAAACTCCCAAAACACAAAAGACCTGGACCAGATGGTTTCACAGGACAATTTTACAAAGCATTTAAAGCATTTCGCACTAAGATCAGGTACAAGACATTTAAAGAACAACTAACCCCTATCCTTCAAAGACTATTCCAAAGAATCCAAGAAGACAGTATACTCCGAAAGTTTTTTTATGAAGGCATTATTATCCTAATCCCAAAACCAGATAAAGATGCAAGAAAGTAAGAAAGCTGCAGGTCAATATAGCTGATGAACATAGATACTAAACTTTTCAACAAAATATTGGCAAACCGCATCCAGTGATATGTTAAAAAGATCATATACCATGATCAAGTGATATTCATCCAAGGGATACAAAATGGTATAATATGTGCAAATGAATAAACTTAATAATTTGCATAAATAAAATGAAAGTAAAAAATGACATGATCATATCAATAGATGCATAAAATCATTTGATAAGGTACAGCACACATTTCTGATAAAAACACTCAGCAAAGTGGGAATAGAGGAAGCATTCCTGAACATAATAAAGGCCATATCCAGACTCCACCAGCTAACATCACACTCAACAGGCAAAAACTTAGGGCTTTCTCACTAAGATCAGGTACAAGACAAGGATGCCCACTTTCACCACTCCTAGTCAACATAGTATTGGAAATCCTAGCCACAGCAATCAGACAAGAAAAAGAAATAAAAGACATCTAAATGGATAAGGAGGAAGCAAAACTATTGTTGTTTGCAGATGACATAATAGAGTACGTAGAAAATCCTATAGACTCCACCAAAAAAACTGCTGGATCTAAGAAGTGAATTTGGTAAAACAGAGGGATACAAAGTCAATATTCAGAAATCAAAGGCATTTTTTCTAAACCAACAAGGAAATATCAGAAACAGAAATCAGGAAAAATTTGTTTTTGATATAGCAACAAGAAAAATAAAGTACCTAGGAATAAACGTAACAAAGGATGTAAAAGACCTGTACTCAGAAAACTACACAACACTGATGAAAGAAATTAAGGAAGACACAAACAAATGGAAGCATGTACCATGTTTATGGGTTGGAAGAATTAACATAATCAAAATGGCCATAGTACCCAAGCCAGTTTATATATTCAGTGCAATCCCTATTAAAGTACCAATGGCATATTTCACAGATATAGAACAAACATTTCAAATATTTATTTGGAACCATAAAATACCCTGAATAGCTGCAACAATTTTGAGAAAGAAGAACAAAGTAGTAGGGCTCACAATACCTGATGTCATATTGTTTTACAAGGCTACTGTAATCAAAATAGCCTGATACTAGGATAAGAACAGACACATAGACCAATGGAACAGAATAGACAACCCAGAAATAAACCCAAGTCCCTATGGTCAGTTAATACTTGACAAAGGGGGAAGAAGCATAAAATGGAGAAAAATATCCTCTTCAACAAATGGTGTTGGGAGAGCTGGGTAGCTACATACAAAAAATAAGTAAATAAATAAAACTCAATCATCAATTTATACCATATACAAAAATAAATTCAAGGTGGATAAAAAAAACTTAAATATAAATCATGACACCATAAAAGTCCTAGAGGAAAACATAAGCAGGAAAATCTCATATATTCCCTGAAGCAATATTTTCAATGATATGTCCTCTAGAGCCAGGGACATAAAGGAAAGAACAATGGAGTCTCATCAAAATGAAAAGCTTCTGCAAGGCTAACAAAAATGGCATTAATATAAAAAGGGAAGCAACTGTATGGGGAAATAGATTTGCAAATGATACCTCAGGCAAGGATTTGATCTCCAAAGTATATAAAGAACTAACATGAATCCACTCCAAGAAGATAAAAAACCCAAGGAAAAAAAATGGGCAAAAGACCTGAACAGACACTTCTCCAAGGAGTACATACTGAGGATCCTGAGACCTATGAAAAGATGCTCAGCATCACTAGCCATCACAGAGATGCAAATTAAAACCACAATGGAATACCATTTCACACTGTTGAGAATAACCATCATAAACAAATCAACAAACAAGTGTTGGACTGGATGTGGAGAAAATGGAACTCTAGTGCACTGTTGGTGGGAATGCAGACTGTCTAGCTCCTGTGGAAAACTGTATGGAATTTTCTCAGAAAACTAAAAATGGAACTGCCTTTGGACCCAGCAATTCCACTGCTTTTGTTATATCCTAAAAACACTGATACACCAATGCAAAATAATGTATGCACCCCAGTGTTCATAGCAGCACAATTTACAATAGCCAAGTGCTGGAAGCAACCTAGGTGTCCATCAGTATATGAATGGATCAAAAAAGTATGGTACATTTACACAATGGAATGGTATATGGAAGAAAGAAAAAGGGAGCTCCTAACCTTTGCAAAAGCATGAATGGAACTGGAGAGCATTATGCTAAGTGAAATAAGCCAGGTGCTGAAACCCAAACACCATATGATCTTACCTTTAAGTGGAACCTAATTAGCAAAATGAACAAGCAAGCAAAATATAACCAGAGATATTGAAATTAAGATCAAACTGACAGTAACCAGAAGGGAGTTTGGCGGGGTTAATGGGGGGGGAGGGTGAAGGGTTTTCAGGGACAAGTATAAAGAACACATGGACAGGACCAAGAGGGCACAGGATCAGTGGAGGGAGTTGGGGATGGCTCGTATGAGGGGGAAGTGGTGGGAGGAAAAGGCAGACAACTGTATGTGAACAACAATAAATTTTTAAAAAGTAAGCAGAGTTTTTAAAATGATGATAGTATAAAGAGCCTAAGGAACAACTTCAAGCCTACCAACATTTGCATTGTGGGCATGCCAGAGGGAGAAGTTAGAGACAGCAAGGCATTGTAAATGTATGTAAAAAAATAATGATGAAAAACTTCCCTAACCTGATGAAGGAAGTAGACATACATGTCCAGGAAGGGCAGAGAGAACCAAAGAAGGTGAAGCTAATGAGACCCACACAAGGCCAATTTTAATATGTTGAAAGTTAAAGATGAAGAGAGGATCTTAAAAGCAGCAAGAGAAAAGCAGTTAATTACCTACAAGAAAGCTTCCATAAGATTGTGAGCTGATTTCTCCATGGAAACTGTGGAGGTCAAAAGGGATTGGCAAGAAATATTCAAAGTGGTAAAAAGCAAGGACCTACTCTATTCAAGGACCTAACCAATATTATTCTATTCAGCAAAGCTATCATTTAGAATCAAAGGACAGATAAAAAGCTTTCCAGACAAGAAAAGCTAAAGTAGTTCACTACCACTAAACCATTATTATAAGAAATGTTAAAGGTTCTTCTTTACAAAGAAGAAGAAAAAGATAAAAATGTGAATAATAAATGGTAATAAATACATATGTATCAACAATTATTTTGAATTCAAATCAATTAAATGATTCGATTGAAAGATATACAGTGTCTGAATGGATAACAAAAGAAGGCTTTTACATGTGCTGTCTACAAGAGACTCACTTCAGATCCAAAGACAAACAGACTGTCAGAGGGAAGTGAAAGGTGACTTGAGGATCAGTAGAAAGAAGAAACAAGATGGACAGATAAAGGAAAATAGGGAGTTGTCATGGCAATGTGGTTTTGTCTATTGCATGTTGGAGCAATGGTCAGATTAAGAAACATTGTGCTCTGGATGGTGTGGCTCAGTGGATTGAGTGCCAGCCTGTGAACCAAAGGGTTGCCAGTTTGATTCCCAGTTAGGGTACATGCCTGGGTTGTAGGCCAGGGCCCAGTAGAGAGCGCACAAAAGATAACCACATGTTGATATTTCTCTCCATTTCTTTCTCCCTCCCTTTAGACCCTCTCTCTAAAAATAAATGAAGAAACAAATTATTTTAAAAAGAAACTTTTTGCTATTCATTACAAAGAGGGTGTTTAACATAGAGATGATATAGAACTGAAAACTTAATAGTTTGACTTTGGAAACTTGTTTTTGGTTACATTGACCTTATCTGGCACAAAGGGCTTTCTGTGGCATTAAATTGATAGAAGTAATAAAACTTATCTTTGTTTTATATCATTACAATCTGAAAATATTTTCAAAGCTCAGGGACAGAGTGGCTCCACATTAAAACAGAAAGTTTTTACTAACATGTCAGTGGCACTTAATGCTCACTCAGTTAGCACCTGTGGATGAGCATGTAGCATCTTAGGTATTCAACAAAGAATTTACAACAATGTACATTGAAGATTATGAAGCTAAATCTGGGAGGGCTGTAGTGCCCTCTAAATATGTAGTTATGGGGGGACAGGCTCCTCTGTGCTGAAACAGATCTGTGTCTGACAGATGGGAATGTGTTCTGTGCACTCACAACTGAGGTGCTGTGAGTGAGAAGGAATTTGTCAATATTTCAAAGTCCCACAGATATTGCTCCCATTAGAGAAAATAAAATGGCTCCAAAACTACATATACTTCCATTTTTACAGGAAATTCAGCTTGATTATAATCTTATGGGACCACCATCATATATGCTGCCTGTTTTTGACTGAAATGTCATTATGTGATACATAACCACATACAGGTTTGTGAGGACCAGATGAAATAACAAATGTAACAGTGCTTTGTAAAGTTCATAGATTTTATTGTTAATAATAGAATCAAAGGAAGTGCTGGTGCTGGTCAGCATCTGGACAATGTGGCACTGGGTACCAGTGACTGAGTTTGACAAGTGTTAGAGTTTAGGGTTAAGAAATCCAGTCCTTAGCCTCTGAGTGGTGTGGCTCAGTTGGCTGGGCATTATCCCTCCAAAGCGAAGGGTCATTGATTCAATTCCCAGTGAGAGTACATGCCTGGGTTGCAGATTTGGCCCCTAGTTGGGGCACATGCAAGGGGAAAACAATTGGTGTTTCTTTCTCACATTGATGTTTCTCTCCCTTTCTCTCTCCCTCCCTTCTCTTCTCTCTAAAAATAAGTAAATAAATTTTTAAAAAATATTTTTAAATTATATTTTATTGATTATGCTATTATAGTTGTTCCATTTCCCTCTTCATTCCCCTCCACCCTGCACACCCTCTCCCACTCTCATTTCCCCCCCCCGCCTTTAGTTCATGTCCATGTGTCATTGGTTCTTTAGCTTCTATATTTCCCATACTATTCTTGCCCTCCCCCTATTTTCTACCTACCATCTATGCTACTTATTCTCTGTAACTTTTCCCTCTCTCTCCTCCACCTCTTCCCCTGTTGCTAACCCTCCATGTGATCTTCATTTCTGTGGTTCAGTTGCTGTTTTGTTTGTTTGCTTTGTTTGTTTGTTTGTTTTTGTTTTAGGTGTGGTTGTTAATAATTGTGAATTTGCTGTCCTTTTACTATACCTGTTTTTTATCTTCTTTTTCTTAGATAAGTCCCTTTAACATTTCATATAATCAGGGCTTGTGATGATGAACTCCTTTAACTTGACCTCATCTGGGAAGCACTTTATCTGCCCTCCCATTCTAAATGAAAGCTTTGCTGGATAGAGCAGTCTTGGATGTAGGTGCTTGTGTTTCATGACTTGGAATATTTCTTTCCAGCCACTTCTTGCCTGCAAGGTCTCTTTTGAGAAATCAGCTTACAGTCTGATTGGAACGCCTTTCTAGGTTACTGTCTCTTTATCTCTTGCTGCTTCTAGGATTCTCTCCTTCATTTTAATCTTGGGTAATGTAATTATGATGTGCCTTGGTGTGTTTCTCCTTGGGTCCGTCTTCTTTGGGATTCTCTGAGTTTCCTGAACTTCCTGGAAGTCTATTTCCTTTGCCAGATTAGGGAAGTCCTCCTTTATCATTTGTTCAAATAACTTTTCCACTTGTTTCTCTTCCTCATCCCCTTCTGCTACCCCTATAATGTGGATGTTGGAATGTTTAAAGATGTCCTGGAAGTTCCTAAGCCTCTCCTCAGTTTTTTAAATTCTTGTTTCTTCATTCTTTCCTGTTTGGTTGTTTCTTTCTTTTTTCTGGTCCACTCCATTGATTTGAGTCCCAGTTTTCTTCCCATCACTCTTGGTTCCCTGTGCATTTTCCTTCATTTCACTTAGCGTCATGTTCATTTGTTCATCTAATGTGCGACCAAAATCAACCAATTCTGTGAGCTTTCTGATCACCAGTGCGTGGAACTGTGCATCTGATAGGTTGGCTCTCTCTTGGTCACTTAGTTATATTAGCTCTGGAACTTTGATCTGTTTTGTTTGGGCCATTTTTTTTGTCTCGTTGCACCTGTTACATATGAGGGGCAGAGCCTGAGGTGTTCACCAGGGTGGGGTAATCCAGTTGCTGGGTTGTGACTCTGTATGTGGGGATGGGGTCCGAGAGGAATCAGTGGCACTCATTCTGCTCTCTGTCGGATCCCAGACGCCTCTGCCCATTCTCCCAAGCAAACTGGGCCCTTCTGGCGCTGATTCTCAGTGGGTGGATTTATGTATATTCTAGGACCCAGTGGGTCTCTCCAATGAACTCTCCTGTGTGAATGGGAGTTACTCCTTGCATCTCAACCCCCACAGGTGTTTTCAATTGGTGTTTTCAGGCTTTATTTCCTGGTGCTGGGGCCCTGGGTTGCATGGTCTGTCTCACTCCCCAGTTATCTGTGTGAGAATGTGGGACCGCCCAGTCAGCCACCTGTGTGCTGTGCCCTACTTCACAATTGCCAGCTGCCGCCTGCACACTGGGGGTGCCTCTCACGCCCCATGACTCCGTTTTTTGTGCCACAACTCCTCTCTGCTCCACCTCCCGACTCTGCCCCACTTACCAGTCTGGATGGATGTGTCTATTTTATCTCCTTGGTTGTCCGACTTCCTTACAGTTCAATTCCCTGTCAGTTTTGGTTGTTATTTTGTTTCTAAATTATTGTCGCTCTTATTTTGGTTGTGTGAGGAGGCACAGTGTGTCTACCTACTCCTCTATCTTGGCTGGAAGTCAGTAAATAAAATTTTTAAAAAGCAATCCAGTCATTGGATTTGAAGAAGGTTGGGGGTAAATAAAGTCAGAAGGCAGGACATTAATTGAAGGGCTATAGTAGAAAGACTACAAGTTATTAGAAGACCTATGGCAGAAGGAACAGAGTTGCAAGGCTCTTTTAATGGCCTCGGCCTTACTGAGATATATGAATAACAACCACCAAGTTCCTTTTGAGGCTTTTTACCACCTTCTACCCTATTTAGAATCAGGGTTGGGTCAGAATATGAGGTGACAGCATACCTGTAAGAGGTTCATACCTATAAACTGGTTCATAAAATTAGAGGACTGAAAGCTATGGGAGTTGAAGGGGTGTAGGACTCCAAGTATATACTTTTCCTGTTGTCACAACCTTAGGAAATGGGAAATAAGTCTTATGAACCATCTAATTTCCCTTTGACTTCTCCCTTCTATATAATTTCAGTTGCCTTTATTTGTTGCAAAGTTAATATATCACAGTGTTATTAAATAGTAGAGGATAAGAAATAGAATTCTTAGAAGTAAATATAAATATACATAGTTATTTGAACCAGCCTAATGCCAACTCTATTAATTAAGTATAGTGGAAATAGCATGGTCTTCAGTCTGTCAAGAACCACCTGAATTATTCCTGAGTTAGAATTCCTTTTCAATTACTATCTGTGTGATCTTAAACCTGATATGTATGACCCACCATTTTTTAAATCTGGAAAGTGAAGATAAAAATTTTTAGTTATTTGAGGATTAAATGAGATATAATAGCAAAAACACCATGGTACAGTGACTGGTACATAGTAAGTGCTTGGTATCCTTTTTAAATTGATTAGTCAAATTTCAATTGTTCTTACCTGATTTTCTGATATTGGGCCTAAGCTTTAGCTCTGATCCTATGGGATCTATATTTCTTCCTCTCTTAGTTTTAACATTTTTTTGCTTGACCTATCTCTGTGGTTCTCTTTCTCTTTCATGTTTTCTCCCTCCCTCTCACCTTTATTTCTAAGGAAATGAGGTTCCTCTGTTCTAGAATCTAGGACCAATTCTCTCTAGATAAATTATTTTTGTCCTTAGCTTCCTGAATACTGAATGTATTCTCTTGGTCTACTCAGAGGAACGAAACTCTCTCACCTTGTCTCCCACTTGTTTGGGGCCCCTTTTAACACTTTATTTTGCATAATTTATCCTGCTATTGTATAAAGGTTTTTTTAAGAAATCCCCTCCCCTTAGTTCAAAATAACTTGTCTTGCTCTTCAGTGTTTATCATCCTCCTGTGGTCACACTCAGGTCTCCCCATAGAGAATCAAAAACACACTGACCTAAAATCCAACTAATGATGTCTCAACCAAGCTGTAGTTCAGCATCTGGCTTTGAGAATATGATAAAATAGTTCTTTTAAGACTCTAGAATACACTGCATTTGTAGTCAATACTCACTTCAGCTAAACCTCTCTTTTTACCCAAAGGGCACAAGAAGTTATTCTATTTGCTGCATTACTTACTTTTTGGACTATGACAATAGGGAAGTTGCAATATCTTTCTCTTCTTTCTTTCTGCATTCAAGTAGTTCTGGATAACAGGACTACAAAGTGTTTTATTTAGAGTTAACAAAAGGGAACAAACTCCTTTCTGAGGTATTTGCTTGGAAGCCTCACACATCTGGGTATGATGGTGCTATAATTAGTACAGAATGAAAACAGTTCACATATTCATTTAACAAATAGTTATCAAGAGTATGTAAACTATGTGAAGTTATGGATGAGGGGATTAAGATGAGTAAACAGGGATCCTGCTGAGATCTTACAGGTTTTATCATTGAATAAGGGAAATAAGCCATAAAAAAATAACACACAGCATAAAGAGATAAATGTAATGTTAGTGGTGCAAGTGAAAGAATGTATCTTCAGAGAAGAGAGAGATTCCTCAGACCAAAAAACGTCATGTGATTACTTTCTGTCAGTGACTGACCAAATTATATGTCAGTCTTATGAAGCAAGCTCCCGTAACAATATTTTTTCAAGATTTTAACTCAATATAATGAAAACATGAAATTCAATTGGCTCACAAATGAGAATAGTGTCATTGGATAGGGGCAGACTGTGGGCACCAAGAGACCCTGACAATTGCAGTGCTCCATCTGTAAAGCTTTCTTTCTTTTCCTCAGGTTGTGTCAATAAATAAAACAGTCCTTGAAAAGAGAGAAATGGAGAATTTCCAATTTTGTCCTTTAACAGTTTGCTAGCATTGAATATAATGAAAATAATGATGGGCGTTTTGCCACTAAAAAGCATAATGACCCTGTGGCCTTTCTCCTTGCTCTGTACTTTGTACTTTACATGGTAAACAGCAATTCGAGTGACAACATTTAAAAAGATTTTAACCCTCTATCACTTAGCAAGTGTGAAGCAGACACAGAGCCCACGCTGTGCTCACTGGCAAGGGGGTGTTTTCTGAATTTACTCCTTTCCCCCAAGATCACTGAAACAGAAAGTGTGGTAGTAATAGGTATAGAACTCTGATTGAGAAGGCAGAGAATCCAAACTTATCAACCTTTAACTTATTCTTACATTGGTATTGATACTGAATAGGAACTTAGACTCTACATTCTGTTGATGAAATTATTGCCATCCTAAACCTTTTGAAAAGTTTGCAACAGTTAGATTTCAATTTTTTCACAGTTGAGAAAAAAGTTATGTTTTTTTCCACAGAGCAGTATAAAAATTCTCACTGTTCTTTAAAGAATGTTAAATTGTAAAACTTGGCTCTGAATTTTAAATAGAACAGATGTAATGGAGTAACACCTTGATAGGCTTGCCAGCTATAGCAAATAAAATTACAGGGTGCCTAGTTGAATTTGAATTCAAGATCCAAATTTGTAAATAACAAAAAAAATTTTAGTGCAGGTATGACCCATGCAATGTCTGCAACCCTAACCTTAGCATTGCTTGATTATATAATATTCCATTTGTCTGGTTACATTTTAGAAGGCAGGTTTGCTTTTAGTCCCTGGTTTTTCATCTTTCCCCATTTCTATATGTCTCCTCAGCATACAAGATTTCTTTGAATGAAAGCAAAGATCTGTGAAGACCATTCATTTCATAAGTGAATTATTTTAAAGATCAGCACCCTTCTACAAAAAAGGAAATGAACAAAAAGCCTTCTTTTAGTCCCTTTTTGTCCTGTACCAATTGCTTTTCACTTGCTACTCTGGGTTGAGTCATTCAGACAAGTATCTCAATTATAAAGTGCCTCAACCCTCTACTGTTCTTGTCATGAAGCCTCAGCCAGAATGAAGTTGAGTGAGGTGGGAGTGAGGGGACTCTAGGAACTGAGTCCAAAAAGTAGAGGTATTTAAAATGGGAATTTGGAAAGCACCCAAAATTAATATATAGTGATCCAAAATGTAGACCTCATATGGGAATTTCCTTTAATTAAAGAATCTCACCTCCCCAAATATAACTCAGACGCTTTACATTTTCTTATCATTTCAGTGAACATTTAATTTATATTTTCATCAGAGTGTTAAAAAAAGTCTGAAAGGTTGATGATTCTGCATTTAGTTCTTAACCAGTTTTGCCAGGAAACTTCATCTTTACATTTGAATACCTTGATGTCTGCTTCCAGGATTGATTACTTCTTATCTCAAAAGATTGGTCCCCTTCTTTTTTTAACCTTGTATGACAGCAGAGCTGTCAGAGGGGAGGGAGGTTGGGGTGCTGAATGAAAGAAGGTGAAGGGATTAAAAATCATATACATATATGTTTATATATATAAAACACACAGACAACAGTGTGGTGACAGCCAGAGGGAAAGGGGGATGGTAAAGCTCTCTGTATATGCTTATTAGAGTATATGTGTAGAAAATCCTAAATCCACAAAATCCTAAATACATAGAAAATAAATTCAGCAAATTTATAGGATACAAGATCAATATGCCAAAATTAATTGTATTTCTAGATACTAACAATGAATACCCCAAAAAGGAAATTTTTAGAACTCTTACGACTCAACAAAAAAGTTTCATTCACTGTAAATCTCTCAGAATACTATAAATAGAAAGAAGCTCTCATCCACTACAGTCTTCAACTCTGCCAGCTGAGCTATCAAAGTCCCTGCTAGAAAGAAACCCTCTCAATTTGACAAAAGGCACCTACAAAATTTCTGTGGATCAGAGGTGTCAAACTCATTTTCACCATGGGACAAATCAGCCTCACAGTTGCCTTCAAAGGGCCAACTGTAATTTTAGGAGTGTATAAATGTAATTCCTTAATCAGGGGCAAGGAGTTTGGTGCTGCCGCCAGGTAGAAATAAGGTGACAGCTGGATAAAACAAGGTGGAGGGCTGGATTTAGCCCACGGGCCTTGTGTCTGCCTCTTGTGCTGTAGATAGTATCACGCAATGGAGAACAACGGAATGCTTTGCTCTTAAGATCAGGAACCAAGATGAGAAGGTCTGTTCTTTCCACTTCTATTCAACATTGTACAGAAAGTTCTAGCAAGTGTATTAAGGCAAGAAATAAGAGGCATTCAGATTGGAATGAAAGAAATAAGATTGTTTTTATTCACAAATGATGTGATCACCTATATAGGTCTTTAAAAAATTTTAATGATTTTATTTATTTATTTTTTAGAGAGAGGGGAAGAAGGGAGAAAGAGAGGGAAACAAACATGAATTGGTTGCCTTTCACAAGCCCCCAACTGGGGATGTGGCCTACAACCCAGTCACGTGTGCTAACCAGGAATTGAACTGGCAACCTTTCAGTTTGTAGGATGATGCCCAACTCACTGAGCCACACCAGTCAGGGTTATATAGAAGATCTTAAATCTACAAAAACTACTAGACACAAGTGAGTTTAGTAAGGTTGCAGAATACAAGATAAAAATAGAATTATCCACGTTCTTTCTATATACTAGCAACTAACAATTGGAAATTATATTTAAGTTAAACAATACCATTGACAATAGCATAAAAAACCATGAAATGGGTAGGTGTCAATTTAACAGATGTTCAAGAGCAGTATAGTAAAAACTACAAAATACTACTGAAAGAAGTTAAATTATAAATAAAGAGATATATGGTGTTTATAGATCAGAAGAGTCATTTTTGTCATTTTGTCAAATTCCTCCAAATAGATGTATAGATTCATATTTATTCAAGTTCATATGGAAATACAAAGGACCTAGAATAGCTAGAACAACTTTGAAAAAAGTACAAAGTTGGAGGATTATCCGTTTTCAAAACTCATTATATGATCTTGTAAACCTACACTAATCAAAACTTTATAGTACTATTTTCTTTACACTTATTTATGTTTATAAACATATAGATCAGTGGAATAGAATAGAGAGTTCAGAAATAAACCAACAAATATTTGCACAGCTGATTTTCAACAATGGATCAGGGGTCTACACCTTATATCATATATGAAGATTAACTCAAAATGGATCATAGACCTAAATGTAAAACTTGAATATATAACATTTCTAAAAGAGAATATAGGAGAATTTTTTGCATACTTGGATTAGCCAAGATTTCTTAGATGTGACACCAAAGGCACACTCCATAAAATCAAAAATTGATAAAATAGACCATCAAAATTTTAAAATTCTGCTCTTCAAAAGACACTGTTAAAAGAATGTAAAGAGGAGCTACTAACTGAAGTAAAATTTTGCATATGGATGATAAAGATTTGCATGCAGATTACCTAAAGAAATCTCAAAACTGAATTATAAGAAAACAAATAACCCAATTTAATATGGGCAAGATTTGAATAGACTTCAATAAAGAAAATTTATGAATGGCAAATAGGTACATGAAAAAGATGTTCATCATTAGCCATTGAAGAAATGAAAACTAAAACTTCAATTATCTATTAGAATTGAAAACTGAAAATGATTGACTATACCAAGTGTTGACAAGAATGTGAAGGGACTGGAACATTCATATATTGCTTGTGAGAATGTAAAATGATGCAACCACTTTGTAAACCAGTTTGGCAGCTTCTTAATATGTTAAACACACACACAGCATATAATATACTCATTCGACTCCTAAGTAATTATTCAAGAAAATTAAAGCATATATTCATACAAATACTTGTACACAAATGTTCATAGCATCTTTATTTGTAAAACATCCCCAAACAGGAAACATCCTAAATATCCATCAACAGATGAAAGTATAAACAAATTGTGATATATCTATATAATGGAATACTACCCACTATTGAAAAATGAGCTCTCATTACATGTAAAACTTAGGATGTATCTCAAAGTAATTATGCTGAGTAACATAAGCTAGCTGAAAGAGTTCAGACTGTGTGATTCCATGTATATATAATAAAATATTAGCACATTAAAATTAATATACAGTGACTGAGAGCAGATCAGTGGTTGCCTGTGAATGTGGAAGGCAGGGATTGAACTTGAGGAAAGGATTACAGAGGGACACCAGGAAACTGTTTTGGTGGTAGTGAATATAGTTCACTATGTTGATTGTGATAATGATATTATGCATATATCAAAATTGATCAAATTATACAAGGTAAATATACTCAATTTATTAGATATCAAATTATATTTTAATAAAGCTGTTAAAAATTAAATATCAGCTTGAAAAGGGAAAGCCAGGAAACTGTTGTGTGTTAGACCAACCCCCTCTAGAGTTACCCGCGCTTTCTTGCTTCTGTACCTCCGCTTGTGCTGCGAAGGCACCCCCCAGCCTGTTCCCGCTCTGATAGGTTCCCTCCTCCCTTTGAGCCTGGCTCCACCTTTCGTTTCCGCATTAGGAGTACCGACATAAGCAAACTCTAGCTTCAGCTCAGGGGCCAGAATTTGGAGACTACCTCTTCTGAGTCCGCATGCATAAATAAATACCACTTCGTACCCCGAGACTCCATCTGAGTCATTATTTTCCCATAACAAGCTTACTATATTTTTCTTGCAAAGCTTTAATAGTGAATGTGATGTAATTGTCTGGTTGGCATTTCTGTTAGTTTGGAGCTGAATAACAGACCTCTCCTAAATTAACACATTGTACTTTCCCTGAATTTTACTGATTATCATTTAATCTTTTTTAAAAATGAGAGCAGAATGGCTTGGCAACTGTTTTACAAAACTGCAATAACTTGAGGCCAAGAAAAAAAGTATAATCAGAGAGAATTGGCTTTTCTTAGTTGGCAGAAGCAGCCAAATATCGCCAAAACCAATAAATGGAAAGATATATTTTATTCATTGGTTGGAAGATTTGATATTGCCATGAAGTCAATTCTCCCAAATAATGTAAGGTAGCTAGCACAGAGAGGAGGCTCCTACTTACAAGGCACTCATTTAAAGTAAGAATTTTTTATAAAACAGAAGTCATATACTTTGGGCACTAACCAATTAAAATTTGAGACAGTCTCTTGAAGTCAAAAGTACACTAGACCAAAAAACTGGAAACTTAGTTATATTCCAATTGTGCCAGCATTTAGTTTTGTAATATCAGGCAAGTGTTTGAACCTCTCTGGGCTTGAGTTCCTCACTTATGAAATTAGGTGGTTAACAGATGCTCACTACTCTTCCACTTCTAATACTTATTATCTAAGACTTTAACATCAAATTTATTATTATCACTGCTGCAATTTGAACATTAGAAAGCAAAGTAAAATGTTTCATAAATATAGGCAAGTGTGAGCTTTCTGTCTGAATTATTTCAGATAATTGCATTAGCTATCAATTGGCATTATAGATCTATCCATGACATGTTAGTAATATAAAAAAAGTCCCCAGAATTTTGTATTTTCACAAAGCAGTTGATTAAGAGTAATCAAAGAACAAGTTTTTATGGTCCTTAGATTTAGACTTTCATATGGCAGACTATAAAAAATAACCACACATTTTTTACAATATATTTTATTGATTATGCTATCTATTACAGTTGTCCAATTTCCCCCTCTTCATTCCCCTCCACCCTGCACACCCCCTCCCATTCACACTCCCCCCCTTTAGTTCATGTCCATGTGTCATAAGTTCTTTAGCTTCCACATTTCCCACACCACTATTGCCCTCTCCCTGTCTATTTTCTCCCCACCATCTATGCTACTTATTCTCTGTACCTTCTCCCCACCTCTCCTCCCACTCCCCTGTTGCTAACCTTCCACATGATCTCCATTTCTGTGGCTCTGCTCCTGTTTTAGGTGTCCGCTTAGTCTGCTTTTGTTTTAGGTGTGGATGTTAATAATTGTCAGTTTTCTGTCCTTTTACGGTTCACACTTTTTATCTTCTTTTTCTTAGATAAGTCCCTTTAACATTTCATATAATAAGGACTTGGTGATGATGAACTCCTTGAACTTGATCTTACCTGAGAAGCACTTTATCTGCCCTCCCATTCTAAATGAAAGCTTTGCTGGATAGAGCAGTCTTGGATGTAGGTACTTGCCTTTCATGACTTGGAATATTTCTTTCCAGCCACTTCTTGCCTGTAAGGTCTCTTTTGAGAAATCAGCTGACAGTCTGATGGAAACTCCTTTGTAGGTTACTGTCTCTTTATCTCTTGCGGCTTCTAGGATTCTCTCCTTTATTTTTATCTTGGGTAATGTAATTATGATGTGCCTTGGTGTGTTCCTCCTTGGATTCACTTTCTTTGGGACTCTCTGAGCTTCCTGGACTTCCTGGAAGTCTATTCCTTTGCCGGATTGGGGAAGTTCTCCTTTATTATTCATTCAAATAACTTTTCCACTTGTTGCTCTTTCTTTTCCCCTTCTGGTACCCATATAGTGTGAATGTTGGAATGTTTATAGATGTCCTGGAGGTTCCTAAGCCTCTCCTCATGTTTTTGAATTCTTATTTCTTCATTATTTTCTTTTTGGTTGTTTCTTTCTTCCTTCTGGTCCACTCCATTGATTTGAGTACCAGTTTTTTCCCCATCACTATTGGTTCCTTGCACATTTTCCTTCATTTCACTTATCAATGCCTTCATTTGTTCATCTAATTTGTGACCAAAATCAACCAATTCTGTGAGCATCCTGATCACCAGTGTTTTGAATTGTGCATCTGAGAGGTTGGCTATTTCTTGGTCACTTAAAAGTATTGGCTCTGGGGTTTGAACTATTCTGTTTGAGTCATATTTGGTCAGGTGGTGCCTGTTCTGTGTGGGTGGAAGAGCCTTAGGTGTTCACCAGGGCAGGGCAACCTAGTTGCTGAGCTGTGACACTGTCTTTGGGGGCGGGATCAGAGAGGGAACAATGGCATCTGTTCTGCTTTCTCTCAGATTTGAGTCCCCTCTGCTGCCTCCCACAAGCAAACTGGGCCCCCCTGGCACTGGTTTCCAGGTGGGCGGGCCTATGCACACTCCAGGACCCTGCAGACCTCCCCAACGACCTCTCCTATGAGGCTGGGAGCCTCTCCTGGCACCTTTCCAATTGGCATTTTTAGGCTTTATTTCCAGTTGCTGGGGCCCTGGGCTGAGCAGTCTGTCTCACTGCCTGCTCTTGCCTAGTTTATCTGTGTGCAAATGTGTGTCTGTGGTCGACCAACCTCCCTTGTGCCCTGCATACTCTGCTAGTCTCCTCCCTGCTTCTGAGGTCAGCAAGCTCTGCACCACCTATGCTTCCCGGGGCTCCCGGGCCTGGCAGCCACTGTGTTTTCCTACCATATTTTCTCTCCACCAGCTGCCAACGCTGCCCCTCTTACCAGTCTGTTTGAATGGTTGTCGGACTTACGTAGTTCAATTTTCTGTGTTCTAGATGTGTTATTGTTTAAAAATATTTGTTGTCCTTAATCTTGATTGTGTGAGGAGGCACAGTATTTCCACCTGTGCCTCCATCTTGGCCGAAGTACAAAGATTTTTAAAGTAGCAATTTTTATAAAGTTCTTGTAGTTTTATTCTTATGCTAATATTTGGGCCCCGTTTTTAGGATACATACACCTTCATACTAAAACAGGTAGATAGTTGAGTTGTCAGTTTACATGCCTTGCCAATGGTTATTTTTATTACCCTACAATGGTTTCTTTAGTATATTTAGGTGTTATAGTCCAAAATCATTAATCTTTTACTTTTTCTTGGAGTATATTTATATTTTACAAAAGAACAAAAAGTGATATAGTATGCACTGTTCTAAACAGAACAAGAACATTAGAATTGTCCTTCTTTCCCTTCTTTACCACGAGTCTCCTTTCCCATTTATTCATATGTGTTCATTTGTTCTATTCACTTACTCATATATAGTAATAAAGTTTTGTTTATATGTAGTTAGTTTGCTAAATGACTGTTAAGTTATTTCATATTCATAAATATAGATAGATTGTTCTATGTATATTCTGAGAATTCAAAACCTTTTGGGAAGTTAAAATTTCAAGAATTATGAAGTATGAAATACTTTGCTTCATTTGCACATTTTTCTTGCTTTAATTCATTTGCATGTGAATTAGGATATTTCATTAAAGTTAATAGCCTTGAGACTTCTGGCCAAGATGGAGGCATAGGTAGATATAGTTTTCCCCCTTGCACAGCTAAAAGAAGGACAACAACAAATTTAAAAACAAAAAGCAACCAGAAATGCCAGAAAATTAAACTGAGTGGAAGTCCAGCAACCAAGGGGTTAAATAAGAAACATTCATTGAGACTGGTAGGAGGGGCAAAAATGGACACTGAGGTTGGAGAGAACCTAGTAAAATGGTGGACCAGGTGGGTGAGATGCTGCCTGGAAGACCAGGTCCCACATTCACGAGCAGATAAAGTGGGAAGAACAACTGAGGAGCAAGATAGGCCATGCAAACCATGGTTCCAGAGTGGGAAACTAAAGTCTCAAGACCTCTGGCTATAAAAACCTGTGGGGGTTGCGGCAGTAGAAGAAATCCCCAGACTCACTGGAGAATTCGTTGGAAAGAACTACAGGGTCACAGAATGTACACAAAACCACCCACCTGGGAATCAGCACCAGAAGGGCCCAATTTGCTTGTGTAAAGTGGGGGAGGTGACTGAAAGTGGGGCAAGAGTTGCCAGATCCTAGCAAGTGGCATTGTTTCCTCTCTGACCCCTCCCATACATATAGCACAACATCCCAGCCAGATGGGTGGCTCCACCCTGGAGAATATCTAAGGCTCCACCTCTTACAACATAACAGGTGTGCTGAGACAAAGAAATATGGCCTGACTGGAAGAATAGATCAAAAGTTCAGAAAAAGAACTAAGCGATAAGGAGATAGTGAACCTATCAGATGCACAGTTCAAAAAACCAATAATAAGGACGCTCACAGAAATTATTGAGTATGGTTACAAAATAGAGGAAGAAGTGAAGGCTATGCAAAGTGAAATAAAGAAAAATATACAGGGGACCAACAGTGAAAGAAAAGAAACTGGGACTCAAATCAACAATTTGGAACAAAGGAAGAAGTAAACATTCAAACAGAACAGAATGAAGAAACAAGAATTCAAAAAAATGAGGAAAGTCTCCGGAACCTCTGGGACAACTTTACATATTCCAACAGCTGAATCATAGAGGTACCAGAAGAAGAATAGGAAGAGCAAGAAATTGATAACTTAATTGAAAAAAAAATAATGAAGGAAAAATTCCTCAATCTGGTGAAGGAAATGGACTTCCAGGAAGTCCAGAAAGCTCAGAGAGTCCCAAAGAAGTTGGACCCAAGGAAACACACACCAAGGTACATCATAATTATATTACCCAAGATCAAAGAGAAGGATAGAATCTTAAAAGTAGCAAGAGGAGAGGAAACAGTTACCTACAATGCAGTTCCCATAAGACTGTCAGCTGATTTCTCAAAAGAAACCTTCCAGGCAAGAAGGGGCTGGAAAGAAGTATTCAAAGTCGTGAAAGGCAAGGACCTACATCCAAGATTACTCTATCCGCAAAACTTTCATTTAGAATGGAAGGGCAGAGAAAGTGCTTCCTAGATAAGGTCAAATTAAAGGAGCTCATCATCTCCAAGCCCTTATTATATGAAATGTTAAAGGGACTTATCTAAGAAAAAGAAGATCAAAACTATGAACAGTAAAATGACAAGGTCACAACTATCAACAACTGATCCTAAAAAAAAAAAAAACCTTCAAAAACTAAGCAAACAACTAGAACAGGAACAGAATAAGGAAATGGAGATTACATGGAGGGTTATCATCAGGGAGGGGTGGGAGGAGGATGGGGGAAAGGCACAGGGAATAAGCATAAATGTTAGGTAGAAAATAGACATGGGGATGTTAAGAACAGTAAAGGAAATGTAAAAGCCAAAGAACATATATGTATGACCCATGGACATGAAATAGGGGAGGGGGGAATGCTAGTGGGAGAAGGGGTATAAGGTGGAGGGAGATAAAGGGGAGAAAAAATGGGACAATTGTAATAACATAATCAATAAAATATACTTTAAAAAAGTGATAGCCTTGAATGAGTCATTGTCTTTTCAGAGTTTTTCAGTGGTTAATAAACTTCTAAATATGTATAACATATATTTATATATTATATATATTTCTGCTTTATAGTTTCTATAGGGACAAATTTAAATTATGGGCTAGTGTTTCTGCATTCCAGTTTGATAATGAGCCTTAACCTTGCACTATTTTATTCCATTAAAAGATAAAAAATACCTACTTGCAAAGCAAATGGCTCATGAAGTAATCTGACTGATGGAGATAGAACAGGTACCATCATGAAATGAAAATATGTTTCACCACAGATGAAGTAGAATTATCAAAGTCCTCCATTTGTAGTTGCTTTTGAAAGTTGCAGAGCTTAATGAAATAAAATTTCTCTTTGGTCCCTTGTAGTAGTTTTGACCACTAAGGTTCTAGAGCCTGAAATGATTAAACTCACAATATGGGCAGTCACAAAGAGAGCCCTATATTTCCTCAGATTTGAGTAGATGGGTATTCTATCATGCCAACTCTATTGGTTACCTACTCTAAATCTCATAATTTTTTTTATAAATTTACCATTCAAAGTTTTAGATGTGGGGAACTGCCCTGCCTGGTTTCAGAAACTATGGCTAAGGCTGAGTGAGAGACCTTGAGACCCTAAGCAACTAAGGAGACAAAGCTTATCTCCCTGGCAGGAGCACCACCTCTGTCCGCTTTATTTCACCCTGCCTGGCCCCCTGCCTGGCCCCCACTGCATGACTGATTAGCCAATGATGGGTAAGATTCTTAAAGGGAGGGATGACCTAAGACAGGCATGGCCATGAGGGGACCCTCAGGGAAGGACTTGGGGGGGGCTATAGAAAAAGGTGGTGATGGACCCTCGCCCCTCGTCCTTGGCATAGCCTGAGTCTTCATTTTGTCTGAAAGATGTCTCCTAATCTCTTGGCTGCCTTACTTCCCCTGCCTGCCTTAAGCCTGAAACAATGCCAGAGATGGGTACAGCCCTGTGCTTGAAAGGGTGGGTTCCCTGGGGCTATCAGGCCTAAGAAAAAAATGCATAAAATCCTATGAAACCTACTTTGCTAACTTGCTCAACTTAAATGATAAGGGTCCAAGCATGAAATGAGTTTGTTTCTCAAAGTTTTATGTCCCTTTAACTATCTGACCCTAACTCAGAATAAGCCCTCAGAGTTCTTTGAATGTTATCTATTGTTTGATCATTACTGCCTGACAATGATTGATAAGCTTTACGTATACACCCTGTATTCCTATGCAAATTAAACCCAATAAAAGCCCATTGAGGAAAAGGCTCCTGGTCCTTCTCCTTTGAGAGATTGGCCACCTTTCCTCCACAAGCAGATCACCTCTTGGTGGATTTATTCTAATCCTTGGTGGCCAAGATTCCCTGCAGGCAGAGCCCCCCCACATTTAGATATTTTTCTTTCAAATAAAACCTTTTCTAAAATATACAATTTGTTTTAGTATGTCAAGATTCCCCAGGGAATCCTAACAAATAATAAAGTGGTCTAGCATGAAATAAGGATCCCAACGTCTATTATAATATCCCCTTTATCACATAATTACTGTGTAGCATTGGAAAAGTCCACTTGTTGCAGAAAAACGAACTCTTACACGATCTGGGGTGACGGAGTAAGCCTTTATTACACGCGTGGGCCCAGAGGAGACAGCTTCCAAATTCTGGGTACTGAGGAGGGGTCAGGTGGGCGGTTAAATACTTTTGCAACAAAGTGGGGAGGGAACAGGTCTCATGGTACAAGCAGGAATGTGGAAGGCAAGACAGAAGCAGAGGGCAAAAATTGCCAGGGGCCGGGACAAAGAGATAGTAAGAGATTAACTGAGTCCGAGACAGAGAGTCAACTAGTTAACAGGTGGTCGTCTGGAGCCTGGGGGCCAGCAGGGAGTTTTCAGAGGTCCGGAACAGATAGTCTGGAGCTGGGAAGCCAACAGGGAGCCATCAGGGGCTGATGCAGAGTGCCAGCTTCAATCTTTATCTATACTTTTAAATTTCTACTACACACTCACCTTTCTCATCAGAGTTATTGTAGAGATTAGGTATAAACATACATGAAAGAGCCTGTTAAACCATAAATCATTATGTATATATGAAGTGTTTTCTCCAAATAGCCACCCAAATGAATGTTCTCAACAACTTGTCTCTATTCAAATTTGTTTTTCAAATCACATGTATATTTCCACCTCTTCAATTTCCTCACTTCTTCCTTCTTCAACTATGTTTTAAAATCATGTGTTCTGAGCTGTTATATCCTAGGAAAGGGAGCCAAAAGTCCTTATAGACTATCCCTTGAGGACATCTGACCAAGTGTTGCTTTGGCTAAAATATTCGCTAAAATAGTCAGGAAAATCTTGAATATCTTAAACATAGGGAAAAAATTAGTAAGAGGTCATCCTACTTTTCCATAAATCCTTCAGGTGTCTTCACCTGGGCTGTGTTATTGTTTTTATGGTCCTAGTACAAGGCAGGAATAATAGAGTTGGAGAACATGTAGAGAAATGCAATTCAAGTGAAAGGGATTATAGAAAGCAAGGCAGGTGGGGGGGATAAGACTATACATCAAATGACAATTTTTTTAAATGAAACTGGCTAAGAGTAAGCCTCATCAGAGAGCTTTGTAACCGACAGCCTTTGTTAGGTGTGTCACCAGAGCATGCATGCTAAAGTTTCTCCTGTGAATGGTCTCAGCTTTGGGGCTAAAATTTTGCCCTTCCATTTTCTTTACATTCATCTGAAACTTCTGTACTCCTACGTATCCTCATTTATCAGTAGCTTCTCATTACAGTATGGGGAATGCTGGTATGTCCTTATACACTGGTGAGGGGCAGCTGAACAGTCTTATTTATTGAACTTGGAAGCCAGTTCATGATAGTTCTGGTTTGGTTTCCCTCTCCAGGCCAGTTGACTTAGTTTTTAGGCTCCATATGCCTAACCAAGTTGTGTATATCAGAATCACCTAAGGAACTGTGGCACTATGAATCATTCAGTACTTCCTATCTATTGTGTAATATCAGAATGTTATATATGTGTGTTTCTTTAATACAAAATGTAACTAAACAAAGTAAAAATGCATCAGTAAATAGAGAACTGCTCTTGGTTTTATGTTACATTTAAATTTATCAAACAGAAAGGCATGCAATGTTGAACCTGATCAGAAATCAAAGTTGGCTTTAGTTAGTTGCCAAGAGGCAGAGGCAAATAACAACTTACATAAACACCTCCATTAGGCAAAGCTAAACCTCACTCTTTATAATTTTGTTTCTACAACTCTGTACTTACAGCATCTAGCTTAGCTAGACCATTTTTACACTAACTTTGTCATCATACCAATCATTTCCTATTTAAAATAGGAAGACAACATAAAACCCTAGCTATTCCTCAAAGATGAACACTTCCATTCACCTGCCTCTCTCTCTCCCCTCCTTCTCCCTCTCTCTCATTCCTCTCCTTGCATGAGTTACATCAACCAGCCTCCTGCTTATTCCCCTAGGACAGAGATGCTGCCAGTCTATAAAGTGCTTTCATTTAATTTAGAAAAAGACACTCCTAGAACATAGACGCAGCCCATGAAGAGCAGATCATGGGTTGGATATCAGCCCCATTTCATTCTCTTATGCAGATGCCCTGGTGCAGTGAGTAATGTGGCAGTTGTGAGACAAGTGATGCTAAACATGTTTAATTTCTAGTGTTCTTTCTAATGAATTAGTAATGACTGTCTAGAAAGCATGGTGTTGAAAAGCAATCTGAGGCTATTTTCAGGCTCAATAGATAAAGTATTCAATATAAGTAGGGATAATTTGCCTCAGCTGGTAGAATGGCACTAGATGTGACAGGAAATATCTATCTAAGGACTAGATACTTCTAGGCTGTTCTAAAGAAGTAGAAGGATTGGGATAGGCAGAAGTTAATGTAAAATGTGGGGCTAGACAAGTTATATAATCTATAGACTATTAGTTTGCAATAGCCTTGTGATGCAATGCAATTATCGTACTTCTTCAGCATCTAGCTGACTGTCTCATGAGGAGTCTGTTATAAGAAAACTATTTCCTGCTTCAATGAAAGAAAATAAAAGAAAGGAAAAGAAAAGAAAATGACCATAGCACCCCATGGTCATTTTACTATTTGCTAAAAACTTATTTTCACCACTTTTAGCCATAATTCAAAGAAGGAAACATCAGTCTCTTTATTTGGCCTTAAAACTGTTCACATTATTTTTGTCCTTGATTCTTACATTCTATCCTCTACATGGCAGCTAGAATGACCCTTTTAAAAAGTCATTCTTTTACTAAAGAAACTCTTATGACTAGCACTCATAATAAAAGATAAAGACCTTACATTACCATATAAGGCCTCATAGGAAGGATTTGCCTCTCCCTCTCCATTACTTCTTCTCCTACTAGACCCACTGAGCTTCAGCAACATTGAGTTCCTTGATTTTCCTAGACAAAACTAGGCTTTTCACAGGTGTTTTCTTTATTGGGATACTTTCATACCAGATAGAAGCATGGCTTTCTTGCTCACCTATTAAAGGTCTCTGCTGAAATGTCACTTTCTCACTGAGATATTCCCTGAATATTCTATTTTAAGTTTTTTCCATCCACATTTCTTATTTTCCTTCCTTGCTTTAATTTTTCTTCATAGCACTAATCATCAGGTAACATGATAATCATTTTGTAAAATATATCAAATCACCACATTATACACCTTAAACTTACATGATGTTTTATGCCAATTGTATCTCAATAGAACTGGAAAAATAAAATGTCTTTAAAAAGATAGAGTATTTCCTCTACCCAAAGAGTTCCTTATTGCCCTCTCATATTACTTTTCTATTGCTGCCAAAACAAATTAACACAGACTTACTGGTTTAAAACAACATCAATTAATTATCTCACACTTCTGTATGTCAGAAGTCCAGGAGGGTATGGCTGGGCTCTTTGCAGAAGGTCTCACAAGGCTGAAATCAAAATGTGGCCCAGGTCAAATTTCTATTTGAATGTCTCAATAAAAACCTATTTTCAACTACTTGGCCTAATAAATGAATTTGGCAAAACAGCAGGATACAAAGTCAACAGTCAGAAATTGAAGGCATTTTTGTATGCAAACAATGAAATATCAGAAACATAAATTAGGGAAAAAAATTCCATTTACTATAGCAACAAGAAAAAGAAAATACTTAGGAGTAAATCAAGGAGGTAAAAGACCTGTACTCAGAAAACTACACAACACTGAAGAAAGAAATCAAGGAAGACACAAATAAATGGAAGTATATACTATGTTCATGGATTGGAAGAATTAATATCATCAGAATGTCTGTAGTACTGAAAGCAATCTACAGATTCAAAGCAATCCCTATCAAAATACCAATGACTTATTTCACACATATAGAACAAACATTTCAAAAATGTATGTGAAACCATAAATGACCACAAATAGCCTCAGCAATACTGAGAAAGAAGAACAAAGTAGGAGGGATCACAATACCTGATATCAAACTATATCACAAGGCCATTGTAATCAAAACAGTCTGGTACTGGCATAAGAACAGACACATAGACCAATGGAACGTAACAGAGAACCCAGAAATAAACCCATGTCAATACAGTCAGTTAATATTTGACAAAGGGGTCAGGAACATAAAATGGAGTAAAAATACCCTCTTCAATAAATGGTGTTGGGATATCTGGACAAATACATGCAAAAATATGAAACTAGGCCATCAACTTACACCATACACAAAAATAAACTCAAGATGGATAAAAGATTTAAATATCAGGCATGACACCATAAAAATCCTAGAGGAAAACACAGGCAGGAAAATTTCAGATATCCCAAGCAGCAATATTTTCACCGATATGTCCCCTAGGGCAAGTGATATAAAGTAAAGAATAAACAAATGGGACAACATCAACCAAAAAACTTCTGCAGAGTCAAAGAAACCATCAACAAAATGGAAGGGGAACCAACCATATGGCAAAACATTTTGCCAATGATACCTCAGACAAGGGTTTGATCTCCACATCACTAGCTCAACATCACTAGCCATCAGAGAGATGCAAATTTAAACCACAATAAGATAATCATTTAACACCAGTCAGAACGGCCATCATAAACAAATCAACAGACAATAAGTGCTGGAGAGGTTGTGGAGGAAAGAAAACCATAGTACACTGTTGGGAATGAAGACTGCTGCAGCCACTGTGGAAAACAGTATGGGATTTTCTCAAAAAAACTAAAGATGGAACTGTCTTTCAATCCAGTGATACTACTGTTGGGACTATACCTTAAGAGTCCTGAATCACTAATTCAAAAGAACCTATGCACCCCTATGTTCAGAGCCACATTACTTACAATAACCAAGTTCTGGAAACAGTCTAAGTTCCCACTAGTAAATGAATAGATAAAAAAATTGATACACTTATACAATGGAATCCTACACAGCAGAAAGAAAGAAGAAGCTCCTACCTTTTGCAACAGCATAGATGCAACTGGAGAATATTATGCTAAGTGAAATAAGCCAGGAGGTGAAAGACAAATACCATATGATCTCACCTATAAGTGGAATCTAATGAACAAAATTAACTAATGAACAAAATTGAACTAGAGGCATAGAAACATGGAACAGACTGACAGTGACAAGAGGGGAGGGGGAAGGGGAAGGGACAAACAAAAAAACACGAAGAGAGGATTCATGGGCGTGGACAATGGGGGTAATTGAATATGGGAGTGGTGGGGAACAGGGTTGGGGTGAGCAGTGGTGTAAAAGGCAGGACAACTGTAACCAAACAACAATAAATTTTAAAAAACCCAAAATCTATTTTCAAACTATTTAGGCAGTTGGCATAGTTCAATATGTGCAGTTCTAGTACTGAGGTCTCCCTTTTTTTTTGACACTTGGCCTCACCCCCATCTTCAAGCCAGTAACAGCAAGTTGGATCCTTCTTGTACTTCAAAACTCTCTGCCTCCCTCTTCTACTTTCAAGAGCTCCTGTGATTATATTGGACCTACTTAGATAATCCAGGTTTATCTAGTTAGATTTAGGTTAACTGATTAATAACCTTAATTACATCAGCAGACTCGCTTTGGTCATAATATAACATATTCATGGACATAAGACCAGGATTGAGGTCCTAGGAGTCAAAATTTTGCTTTCCATACCTTTCGTATAAATTATTTCACTTCATTCTAGCTTCTGGGAACTTCTGATTTGAATTTTGTTCCTACAGTCTTGTTTTTTCCAGACTGTCATGTAAAAAGAATCATACAGTTTGTAATCTTGCTATCTTTGAGCCTGGCTTTCTTTTTACTCAGCAGAATGCCTTTGAGGTATATTCACAATGTTACACAGATAAATAGTTACTTTTTATTGCTGAGCAGTATTTCATTGTATGGATGTATCACAGCTTGTTTCATCTGCTGATGAGAGGGTCCAGACACAAATGCATTTTAAGAAGATGAGTAGTGCTCACATTAAGTTTAAGAGAAGAGGGAGAAAACAGAGGCTAGGAACCTCTCAGTAATTGGAAGTTACAAGTTGACTCACTTGTTTGCAGGATGGCTTGATCCTAGCAGATGGTCCATATATGAGATCTGTCTGGAAAAAGTTCAGCCATTGTTAATATAACAAGAACTATTTGCATGACATTGATGTAACCTGGCAGCCAAGGAGAGTGGACTGGAATGCACATGTGTGATCAATGATGAGTTCACTGGACTAGTCAGTGGGGGCAATTGACACCACTGAGATAGCATGTGTATTGTGTGGCCATCACATTCAAAATGACTGAGCAAGTAGAACAATGAATCTGCATCAAATTATGTGTTAAGTTTGAATATTCCTCTGCATTAACTATTTCATGATTCAGAAGGCTGCAGCTATGGGCAACTGGTGATTGGCAGCTTCATCACAACAAGGTGCCTGCTCATGCATCATGTCTCATGAAGAGTTTTGGTAAAACATCAAATCACCCAGGTGACTCAGCCCCCCTGGAACCCAGATTTGGTGCCCTGTGACTTCTGGCTTTTCCCAAAACTAAAATGACCTATGAAACAGAACAGATTTAAGACCAGTGATAAAATACGAGAGGACAGCTGATGGCGATTCAGAGAACTGTGTGAGGTCCCAAGGTGCCTACTTTGAAGAGAACTGAGGCATCATTGTTCTATCTACAATGTTTCTTGTATGTTCTTCAATAAATGTGTCTATTTTTTGACTTCTGGCCAAGATGGGGGCATAGGTACATACACTTTGCCTCTTCACACAACCAAAAGAAGGACAACAACAAATTTAAAAACAAAAAACAACCAGAACTACCAGAAAATTGAACTGTATAGAAGTACAACAACCAAGAAGGTAAAGAAGAAACATTCATCTAGACAAGTAAGAGGAGCTGAGATAGGCAGCCAGGCAGAGAGGACACACAGCAAGGCAGTGGCTTGAGGACTGGGGTGGGCCAGGTAGCAGCGGGTGGTCCCACATTTGTGTGCGGATAAACTGGGAAGAACAACTGGGGAGTGAGACAGACCATGCGACCTAGGGTTCTGTTACAGAACAGATCTGGGGGTGGGTGAATGATATATTATTACCAAAAAGGCCCCCCTTTGTTTTCTCTGGGGGTTTCCCTGATGTACTAGGTTCTCTTTGCCTGCCACCAGAAGAAAGACATATTTCAATGCCAGAGATTGGTGAAAAGGAAAGGAATTATTTATTTAGAAGTTATACAAGCTTAGAGTAATGATTAATGTCTTCATTAAAATACTAAAGTTCTTTAGAATACCCACAAATGCACACAGTCCTTCCTTCTCCCCTTTGCTCAGTCCAGGGTACCATATCTCAGGAAAAGAAGTAGAAGTCCGTGATTCAGATTCCCAGCACCATCAGATGTGTTGCCACCATGATCTCCCGTTAATCCAAAGCCATGTGGCACCTTCTCATGACCCACCAGTAAGAGTCCTTTCACCCCTTTTCTTCCACTCGAAGTCTCTCCGGCTGCCTAAGCCACATGGCAAAAGGGAGCACCCCAGAGCCATGTGGTCCCAACTTCTGCCCCAGCTGTGTGGTGATTCCCTCTCCTGCCACAGCTGCATGGTCCCAACTCCTCCAAAGCCTCATTATCCTGGCCTGTTGGGCTGCCTGCCTGGGTTTTAATCCCCACACCAATCTTCCTCTGCGTCCCCATTTCCGAATCCTCCCACAATCAGTTACACCTGCCAGCATTCCTGTATCCTTCCAGCTTTACTGGGCTGCCATAGTAAGTTTGGGCAGGCATGGCCCCATGGCATGGAGCCCATCATCTCCAAGCTCACACAGGTACTGCAATCAGGAGGAGTTGCTTCCTGGGTTCAAGTCACTCCCATCCCCCTGGCTCAAAGCATGGCCACAGCTATTTAAGATATCTATGAAACCAGTTAAAGGTTATAGATATGTTAAATGACTATGCAAGAGGTTAGCTACAAAGCTGTTGCTGTACAAAACAGCTTTCAATGGCCCTGCTCCCTGTGTCCCATCCCCCAGCTCAGACTGGCGGGGGTGAGGACATCATATATATTTTTTTCTCTAATATTCCCTGAACACTCTGAGTTCTGGACTCCATTATAAAACCCTATTTGGGACCCCCCCACTTGGCTGCACCCTGTTACAGTTCCAGTGCAGGAAAATAAAGCCTCAAACCTCTGACTGAAAAAATCTGTGGGGATTGAGGTGGCAGGAGAAACTCTCAGCCTCACAGGAGAGTTCACTGGAGAGACCCACACGATCGTAGAATGTACACAAAACCACCCACCCAGGAATCAGCACCATAAGGGCCCAGTTTGCTTGTGAATAGTGAAGGATGGGACTGAAAGCCAGCCAAGAGCTGAGCAAGCAGCATTGTTCCCTCTCAGACCCCTCCCCCTCATACAGCACCACAATGCAGTCACGTGGCTTGCCCCACCCTGATGAATATCTAAGGCTCCACCCCTTACTACATCACAGGCACACCAAGACAAAAAATATGGCCCATGAAAGAAGAAATCAAGGCTCCAGAAAAAATACAACTAAACAATAAAATGATAGCCAACATATCATATGCAGAGTTCAAAACAATGTTAATAAGGATGTTCACAGAAATGGTTTAGTATGGTCACAAAAAAGAGGAAAAAGTGAGCGCTATGAATGTGAAGTAAAGGGAACCAACAGTGAAGGGAAGGAAACCAGGACTCAAATCAACAATTTGAAGCAGAAGGAATAAATAAACATTCAACCAGAACACAATGAAGAAACAATAATTCAAAAAACTGAGGAGAGTCTCAGGAACCTCTGGGACAACTTTACACATTCCAACATCTGAATCATAGGGGTGCCAGAAGGAGAAGAGGAAGAACAAGAAATTGAAAACTTGTTTGAACAAATAATGAAGGAGAACTTCCCCAATCTGGCAAAGGAAATAGACTTCCAGGAAGTCCAGGAAGCTCAGAGAGTCCCAAAGAAGTTGGACCCTAGGAAGCACACACCAAGGCACATTATAATTACATTACCCAAGATTAAAGATAAGGAGAGAATCTTAGAAGCAGCGAGGGAAAAGGAGAGAATTACCTACAAAGGAGTTCCCATTAGACTCTCAGCAGATTTCTCAAAACAATCCTTGTAGGCAAGAAAGACTAGAAAAAGTATTCCAAGTCATGAAAGGCAAGGACCTACATCCAAGATTACTCTATCCAGCAAAGCTATCATTTAGAATGGAAGGGCAGATAAAGTGCTTCCTAGGCAAGGTCAAGTTTAAAGGTGTTCACCATCACCAAACCCTTATTATATGAAATGTTAAAGGGACTTATCTAAGAAAAAGAAGAAGATCAAAACTATGAACAGTAAAATGACAACAAGATCACAACTATCAACAACTGAACCTAAAAAAAATGAAAACAAAAACAAACTAAGCAAAGAACTAGAACAGGAATAGATTCACAGAAAAGGAGATCATGTGGAGGGTTCACAGCAGGGATGTGGAGGAGAATGGGGAAAAGGTACAGGGAATAAGAAGCATAAATGTTAGGTACAAAATAGATGGGGAGGTTAAGAATAGTATGGGAAATGGAGAAGCCAAAGAATTTAAATATATATGACCCATGGACATGAGCTAAGGTTGGGGAATGATGGTTGGAGGGGGTTACAGTGTGGAGGGGAATAAAATGTAGAAAAAATGGGGCAACTGTAATAGCATAATCAATAAAATATATTTAAAAAAATTCCAAAACAAAGAAGAAATAAACATGTCCATTTTTCATAGTACATAACTGTATACTTTCTGGACAGACCTTGTATATCATTTTACACATAAGAAAATAGAATCTCCCAGACTTGAAATAATTGGATAAAATCACAGGGTTGGTCATTGCCTGAGATGTGACTTATACCTATGCCTGTCTGACAGTAATGAAATCAGTGATTCCTAATTATGTTTGATATAATAAAAATTATGGGTCCTCACCCAAGAAAAATAAACTTATGCAAATGCATACCAGTCCATGCACTGTAGTGCTATTCTTTATGACCTAGGGCTCTGAAGCTACTTTTGGTTGATAACTTGCCCCCCAACACAGGACTAGATTTTCTTCAGGATCCTTAAGGATCTAGAAGGGGCAGTGGTGGGGAATATAATTTGGTAACAGAGGCATCTCCTGACTCAATGGGACATTTTCATAGGGATTGCCAAACTTCTTTTTAAAGGGTCAGAAAATACATATTTTTGGCTTTCAGATATATGGCTTCAGGGACAACTACTAATGTCTGCAGTTGTACAGCATATGTAAGTGAGAGCATGGCTCTGTTCCTATAAAACATTATTTACAAAATCAGGTTGTGTGCCACAAGACCATAGTTTGCTGACCTCCAGATCAGAGAGTGGCCACAGTCTGTTGTAAAAATAGAACACTACAGAATCCAACACGTGGCTTGTATTCTCTTATATACCTCTCCTCTTAGTTATAAAAGCACAGAATAGCACCACAGGTAGGGGAAATCGGAAGACTTGGCTCCAAATTTTAATTCTGTCATTTATTGTCTGTGTGACCTTGATCCTGTTGCTTTAACTCACTGAGTATGAAGAAAATAGAGTATAATACTAGTAAACTGAGTATACTAATGGCAGTCATGCAAGATTTTTAAGGAGCATACAGTGGATATTCGGTAAGCCCTAATAAAGTGAACTACAGTGAACCTCACTTCCCTGTCCTTGTTCCTTTATTCTGACCATCTCATCACAATAAAGAACCCCATCATCAACTTAGGTGCTGTTTACACTAAAAGCCAAGCACAAGGGTCTGAGCACCTCAGGAAATTTGGTGAGGCATAAGCATCAAGAAGGCTTCTGAGATAAATTGTCCAAAGTTAAAAGTGTGATTGTGACAGAACTTGATTCAAGGGTAGTTGGGCCAGTGTAAGCAGTTGGCTAGATTATGAGCCCAGCAGTGTCCACCACAGATATCATCTAGCTCAGGCCCCAAACGAATCCATGTCTGAACCTTACTACAGGGGATCTTTAATAAAAAGAACAAGTGAAAACAAAAAGAATTTGACTGTAATATGTCAGCAACCTCAGTGCCAACAGCTTTGGCAGCACCCTGGGAGATCACACCTCTGGCTTCAGTAGCATTGGAAGACAGCACCTTCTTGCTGACCACTGATGGCCTGTGCATGGGTAATTCTGGCCCCCACTCAGACCTTTGGCAGTACCAGTAGACATTATGCTTCTGATGGCCATTGACTATGGGAAGTCCTACACAAAAAGAAGAGGAATGGGAGACATGTGGTGGCCATGAGCCCCAGGTCCCAGAGAACTTGTCAGGTATCTTCTTGGTTTTCCAGGGTTTTCCCCTCTTTGCAGCAGGGAGTAGGGGTGTGGCAGGGGAGAAAACATATAGGAATGTGTGAGTCTGAGGTGGGGAGTGAAGTTCCTAGAAAGTGAATGGGAGTGAAACCAGAAAAACACTGACTTGTGATAATTCCCTTTCACACAAAGCCAGTGTGACCATGGAAAGTCATGTACAGTGCAGTAATATTTACTCTTCCTGAAGATACTGAATTTCATTATCTTCTGACCTTTGATGTAGATATTTTCCTCCCAGTGGTACCTATTATTGTGTGGTTTTCCTCCCCAGAGGCTTCTTTTCATGTCTTTGGTTTAACCAAAGGTTCAGTTTTAGCCTAATTTTTTACTAAGGTGTAATTTCCTGGACTCAGGTACAGGTATGCTATACTAGGGGAATCTTTCTGAAGCTTGCTCAGAAGTCAGAGTATTCTTGGGAGTAATGGTGCTCTTTGCAGAGCTTTAACAAATGATATTTTTTATTTGATTCCATCACTTAATAATGAGAAAAGTGAAATAATAGCAGTATCACAGCACCTGCCATTTGGAGCGCACTTACTACAGCACCCTGCTAATCCATGCACAGCATGATCTTATTCCCCTCTCACTATCCTGTGCAATGTGTGCTATATGAAATTGGAGGCTCAGAGACTCTCACAGACTTGCCCAATATCATGCAACCAGAAAGTGACAGAAACCAGATTTGTACCCTGGACTTCAAAGTTTATGATCTTAACTACTATATCTACTGCCTTCCCTTATGAACAATTATAGTAGAGAACATGACTATATAACAAGCAAAAAGTATTCAATACAACAATAGAATATGGATTTTAGGACACAAAATAACTTCATGAATACATATGTTTGGCTGAGTATTTCACTAATATTCCTTTCTACACCATAGTGACACAGTCTTTTTGTCCCCTTGAGCTTGTTAACAGTAATTGGCTATACTTGTTTATTTCTCTGAGGTTCACTTAAAAACATCATTTGAAACAAAATAATTTATTGTTGGCTATTAGCGGCTAACATAAGAAAGGAAAAAAATGTTTTTCTTAAGGGTGAACTTTGACGATTTCAAGAAACTCTTTTTTGCATAGTAAATGTATTTTAATCCCTTTTTAAATTCCTTTCACACTAATTGAGATCACAGTTTTGAAGAGCAGAGAGTTAGAAGATGTTCACTAGATGAGTGAGACTTCTATTTTAATGCACTTTCTTTGTCCAAAAATGTCAGAACTATTCAAGTGACAGAATATTCCCTATTTTTTATTATCAGTTTCTCATCACTATTCCTCAGAAGGTAAAGGTCTTCTTCTTTTGGTTGTCAATAACCCTTGTTAAATTGACCTTTATACCTCACCATGAAGAATGCATGGACAGCAACACTGAAAAATCCCAGCTTCCATGCCCTGGCTGGTGTGGCTCAGTGGATTGAGCACCAGCCTGTAAACCAAAGGATCACTGGTTCAATTCCCACTCTAGAGCACATGCATATGTTGTGGGCCAGATCCCTAGTAGGTGGCACATGAGAAGCACCCACACATTGATGTTTTTCTCCCTCTTTTTCTCCCACCCTTCCTCTCTGTTTGAAATAAATACATAAAATCTTCAAAAATATCCCAGGTTCCAAACCTACCCAGGAAAATGATAGTTGTCTAGATAAGCCTGGAGCCAAACCTAAGTTAGTCTTCTTAATTGCTTTTTTTGTGTCTATATTATTTTAATTTTCCTTATGGCCAGGTCGACTTTTTAAAAAATTATTTTTGAATTACAATTTGTATTCAATATTATTTTGTATTACTTTCAAGTATGCAGCACAGTGAGTAGATAATCATATACTTTACAAAGTGTTCTCCCCAATATTTCCAGTACTCACTGGCACCATACATAATTATTACAATATTGTTGACTATATTTCCCATATTGTACTTTACCTTCCCATGATGATTTTGTGACTACTAGTGTATACTTTTTGATCCCTTTTCCTTTCTCACCCCATCCACCAATCTCCCTCCCACTAGCAACTGCCAGTCTGTTCTTTGTATCTAGGAGTTTGTTTCTGTTTTGTTTGTTCTTTTATATTATTCTTCATATTCCACATCATATGATAAAATCATATGGTAATTGTCCTTCTATGACTGACATTTCACACAGCATAATACCCTCTATGTCCATCCATATTGTTGCAAATGGTAAGACTTTATTTTTATGGCCAAGTAATAATACAATTTTTGAAAAGACTTTATTTATTTTTAGAGAGAAGGAAAAGGATGGAGAAAGAGAGGGAGAGAAACATCAATGTGTGGTTGTCTCTTGCACATCCCCAACTGGGGACTTGGCCCACGACCCAGACATGTGTGCTAACTGGGAATCGAACTGGTGATACTTTAGTTTATAGTCTGGTGCTCAATCCACTGAGCCATCCTAGCCCGGGTACTAAGCCCTTTCTAATGGTGAGTTTGAGCATAGAAATGCAAATTAAAACCACAATTAAACACACATTAAACACACCTGTCAGAATAGCTATCGTCAGTAAATCAAAAAATAAATACTGGTGCCCTGGCTGGTATAGCTCAGTGGATTGAACACGGGCCTGTGTAGCAAATGGTCGCTGGTTCAATTCCCAATCAGGGCACATGCCTGGGTTGCAGACCAGGTCCCCAGTAGGGGACACATGAGAGGCAACCACACATTGATATTTCTCTCCTACTGTTTCTCCTTCCCTTCCCCTCTCTCTAAAAATAAATAAATAAAATATTTTAAAAATAAGTACTGGCAAGTTGTGGGCAAAAGGGAATCCTAGTGTGCTGTTGGTCGGAATGCAGACTGCTATAGCCACTGTGGAAAAGAGTATGGAATTTTCTTACAAAATTAAAAAAGGAAGTGCATTTTGATCCAGTGATTCCACTACTGGGAGTATACCTGAAAAATCCTGAAACACCAATTTCAAAGAACCTATGAACCCCAACATTCATAGCAGCAGAATTTACAATAGCCAAGGGCTAGAAGCAACCTAAGTGCCTGTCAGTAAATTAATGGATAAAAAAACTATGGTATATTTACACAATCGAATACTGCATAGCAGGAAGAAAGCAGGAGATCCTAACCTTGGCAACAGCATGGATGGAACTGGAGAGCATTATGCTAAATGAAATAAGTCAGGCAAGTGAAAGACAAATACCACATGATCTCACCCTTAAGAGTTAAGTGTTGATTAGTGTTAACCTAATCAACAAAACAAACAAGTGAGCAAAATATAACCCGAGACCTTGAAATTAAGAACAAATTGACAGTAACCAGAGGGGAGTTGGGAGGGTATTAATGGGCAAAAGAAGGGGAAGTGTCAAGTCAAGGAACATGTGTAAAGGACCCATGGACAAAGACAATGGGGAGTAGGGAGGAGGATTGAATGTCGGACGTGGTGTGGGTAGGTCAGGGAGGAATATTGGGGGGAAATGGAGACAGCTGTAATTGAACAACAATTTTAAAACACCTGATATTTAAAACGTTGTAACCCCTTTTCTTTGTCTTCAAAGAGCATCCGTGGTTACATGTTTCATTTTAGTTTTGTTCTGCCATCAGCTTGCTGAACCGTCTGTGTTTAGAATATTTTACAAACATTATTAGGTCCATCCATCTTGTGTCAGAGTCTGCAGGAGCAGGGGTTGGTTGCAAATGAGGTGTTAAGGAATGCTCTTTAAGGAACACCTGCAAGTGAGTGAGAGGAATGGGACAGGGAGGGAAAAAGAACCAAGAAAAGACGCTGCAGATAAAGTTTAGCCTTGGTCTGATCCATAAAGTTAGGGCTCTGGAGCAGAAACCACACTGCAGTGCCGTCCCCATTTTCATTGTGAAGTCTACCTTTTGTACCTCTATTAGTAGTTCA